>ML795708.1:263015-318793 GCA_009831015.1 Picea engelmannii | reverse complement strand
GGAGTTCGGCACAATGTTTGCCTACGTCTCCGGGCCTTTTTCCTGTGGGGAAGGCTTCTTTATTTCTGCTCAAGTGCTCAAAATTACATCTCAGCAATGCCCAAAGGCTACAAGACTGATCTGGTCTTGTTGACTCAGATCTCAAGAATCCAATGCAAGAAACGGCACACAAATCTGATGCTCCAAGCTTCCAGAAACGATCCGACAACGTTTCCACCTCAAGGGCTTCCCTGCAACAAATTGTCTTTGGCTTGGCTTTCCAACAGCATAACTCTGCAAATCTGACTATCCATTGGCCTCAAACAGGCTTGGTTTATATAGGAATGGAGTTGGTTTCTCATCCCCAACTTCCTCCAAGAATCTGGCCTCCAAAAAAGCCCAATATCCCCCAAAATTGGAAGAATTTAATTAAAAACAGGCATAATATTAACAAAATAACCAATTTTGTTATAAAAACCCACTTCTTAATAGTTTGTTGCAAAAATTCGGGCGCAGCCCCCAAATGGCGCGCGCCCCTGGTCATCTAGCCATCCATGTGGCCGAGCGCCTATGGTGCTGGCCCCTGCGCATTGGCTCTAGCCCCCGGTTTTTTACGGTCATGTGGCTTGTTAATAGGGCCACGCGCTACAGCGCGGGCCCCCAAATCTCGCGCTATATTTGGTTCAGCCCCGGGTTCCATGTCCGTTACATATGGCCGCGGGCCAACTGTTTTACAAAACTCCGCCGTTTGTTATGTATAGGCCCCCGGGTCATGTGGAACCGTGGCCCCGTGGCTGTGGTTATACCTGTCTGTGAACCGTGGGCTCAACCCACTGTACATCCGTGCTATAAGTTTGGAACTCTGCGCCATCGGTCATGTTGATTCGGTTATATGGTGTCGCAGAGGGCTGGGGCTAGGCCCTGGCCCTTTTTGCGCCCGTTCAAACTTTAACACAAATTTAAATTTGTTTGCCGCCGTTTAAATAACAAGAATTACCGGCCGGCGCCGTGGCTAGCCCAGCGCTGCCGGTCTGTTACCCTTCCGGAGGTCATGTGTTTGAATCCGCCCAGCGTCGACCAAAATTTTACAACCAAACCAATGAACCAATGAAGGGGTGCCACGTGGCAGCCCAAGATTGGGCCACGTGGCACCCTTTTCCACCAACCGGAACGTGCCACGTGTCGGCCTGCCATTGGCCCACGTGTGCCGCCACGTCAACCACCGTACGCCTCTGTCAACTGCCGCGTGTCTGCCACGACGAATGTCGTACCGCCACGTGTCCCTGCCGCCGTACGCCCTGTCAGCATTGCCACATCACTGGATGATGTCAGCGTGCCACGTGTCACCCTGTGAGTGGTGACACGTGTCACATTTTTACTGGTCCAATCGTACCTCGAAATTGCGAAATCAGCCTGACACGTGTCGCGTCCTGGTGATGCCACATGTCCTTTCGTACGGTATGCCACGTGTCACATTCTGGTACCGCCATGTCATCATACAGACATGCCACATCAGCACTGTATGGCCTGACACGTGTCTGTACGGACTACCACGTGTCCTGCCCAGTCAGCATCAAATTTGCATGTTTGACTTTTCGGAAAGAACGCGATATCTTCCTCATACGGACTCCGTTTGCGATAAAAATTATACCACCGGAATCAGGAAGACGAGACGGACGCAATGGAACAAGTTTCGTCGCATTCTGAGCACTTTCATTTTTGAGCATTTTTCAAGCCCTATCAAGCTTCTGGATCTGTTTTCAGATCACCGTGGATAAGAGGTTTGGGCATTTCAGAATTGTGAAGTCCGAAACCCCGAGGGGGTGGAAAGCTCCATTTGTGGGGGCCAGCTGTCATCATATCGGCATATCGGGATTTGATGGATCGCGAACCCTAAGGATGAGTACATCTCGGCATTGGAAACCCCAAAACCCCAATAAGGAGTATGACTTTGGTCATATAAGAGGAGGTCATGTGGACCAGGGTATAGCCAGGAGGGGCTAAGGTGAGAAAGGCCATTTCAGGAGTCAAGAGGTCGAGAGGTCGAACTTTTGAATCGGGAAACCCCGAAAGACACAAGACTGCGGTTTTATGAGAGCTGATCATATGGACTAGAGTGTAGCCAGGCGGGGCTAAGGCCGAAAGGAGCACATCCAAAAATCAGAGATCGGGAGTTCGAGAGGAAAGGAACTCTTGACGTCGGGGATCACGAAACCCCGAAACCTGAAATTAAATTGGGAAAAGTCACAGGCACATGAAGAGGCCGTGACAGGGAAAGAGAAGGACACGTGGATTGGGTTTTCATCAGATATTCCAGCAGGGAATCACATGAGCCGCTTTTTCTCATGAGTTGATTGAGCGATCTTGAGAGCGGGTGTCAGAGGTTACTCGCACCTGCATCAAAATGAATGGATCAATTTTCTTTTAAGTTAGATAATGTTTTAAGAAGCTCACATTGACTGGACCTCCAGAAATAAGTTCTTCATCCAGATCCTCTAAAATGTAGGCATTGTTTCCATGTTAAGCAACAATCGTATAGGGTCCCTTCTAGAGATGATCTAACTTCCCATGCTTTCCCTTTTCTTCATTTTGAGCATCCCACTTTAGCATTGAATCATTAATATGGAAATCAACAACTTTGGTTCTCTCATCGAAGAATTTATTCATATTTTCCTGAAAGATATGAGTCTTATTATACACATCTTCTCTCATTTGTTGAACATGAATAAGTTGATTAATCCTCCTTTGAATGTCACTATCCTCTGCTTCTTGTTCCTGCAACAACTTCATGGTTGGCAATCCCAAAGAAGTAGTAAAAACCACTTGTGTACCATATACTAACTAGAATGGTAAAGTTCCAATTGAATTTTTGAGGTTGATTATGTATTCCCACAATGCAAATATCAACTTTTATGCCAAGCCTTTTTGTTCTCCTATAGTAATTTCTTGATCATCCTTATTAAAATTTAGTTTGATGATTCAGCCAATCCATTACCCTGAGGGTAATATGCTATAGAATGACTGAGCATTATGTTATAATCTTCACAGAATTTTATCATTCTCTTTGACTTGAAAGTTGTTGTGTTTTCACTCATGTTTCTCCTAGGACATCCAAACCGGGATTTTTTTTTCTTTCTAAAAATTTAATTATCATAGCATCGGTTGCTTGTCTAGTTGGTACAACCTCAATTCATTTGGTAAAATAGTATGTAGCAGTCAATATCCATTCATGTTGACCTAAAGATGTTGGATTGATCTCACCAATGAAGTCAAGACCCCACTGTTGGAAGGGTGCCTCCACTGAAATAGGATTCAAAGGCAGTGGAAACAACTTCCTCTTTCCTTCAAAACTTTGGCATTCATGAAAAGTTGTCAGTCTTTTATACACATATGAAAAGATGGTTGGCCAATAGAAGCATGCTCTAAGAATTTTGTTCACAATAGTCTTCTAGTAGTGATGTCCTCCACAATCACCCTGATGAAATTATTTCATAGTCTTTTGTGATTCATCTTCAAATGGACAATTTAATAAAACTCCTCCTCAATCTTTCCAATACAAAAAACCATCTATGATACAAAAAAAAAATTCTTTCAGTTTCATAAATTTGGCCTTTGTCTTGTTCAACTCTGGTGGGGATTGTAAATTATGCAAAATATAAATTATATCACTATACCATGGAGATGAAAGAAACTTTTGAGATACCTGAAGTGTCAGTTTTGCATCCATGTTGCCTGAAAGGTTTGCAATTAAATTGATTCCTAGGAGATCAAAATTTGACTGAGCCATCAATTTTTTCAGTGCTTGAACTTTGACCAACTTTGTTGGTCTTATCTCTAGATCATACTCCAGCAAAACTGCAATCCATTTACATCTTCGGCCTTCAGGGTCTGGCTGACTTAAAATTCCTTTGAATGTACTATTAGGAACAAAAGAAATAACATTAGAATGCAATATATAAACCATTAACTCCTTCACTTCCTTCACTAGTGCATAAGCCTGCTTCTCCATGATGTTATAATTCAATGTTAAATCCATCAATGCTATTCTATAGAAGAAAATAGGTTGTTCCAAATTCTGATCATTCTTCTACAACAACATTGTTGTAATAGTATGTTATGAGGAAAAGGAGAATATCATAAAATATTTTGAACAATCTGGGCTAATTAATACTGGTGCTTCAGTCAGTGCTCTCTTTATGTCATCAAATGACCCTTTTGCTTCATCTATCCATTTAACATGATTATCTTTTCTCAACATATGGGTAATAAACTTAACAGTTTCATCAAAGTTTGGTATAAACCTTATTAGGAAATTCACCCTTCCAAGAAAAGATTGCACTTCCTTTTTATTACTGGGATTGTCTGTTTTCTGAATTTTTTCTACTCTACTTAGATCTATTTTGACTCCCTCTTTTGATATCACATGGCCCAACAGCTTTCCTTCTTGCATTGCAAAGTTTTAATTATTTGGATTCAAGGAAATACCAAACTTCCTGCACTTTTGAAAAACTTGTTTCAAATGTTTCAAATGCTCATCATCAGAGTTGGAAAAAACTATAATATCATCCAAATATATTACAATGAACTTATCCCTTTATTCTACAAAGTCTATATCCATAGCTCATTGAAATGTTTCTCCTGCATTCATCAACCAAAATGGCATCTTTACAATCATGAACGTTCCCCAAGGTGTGGTAAATGTTGTCTTTTCTTGATCATTTGGATGCACCATAATCTTATTATACCCTGAATAGCCATTCAACATTGACATTTTTTGTGATCCCACAACTTTCTGCAAAATGTAATCCATCTTTGGGAGAGGATAATTTTATTTCAAAGACACCCTGTTCTGATTCCTGAAATCTACACACATCCTGATTTCTCCATTCTTCTTCCTGATAGGAACCAATTTTTCCAACCATTTAGAAAACCTCAATGAACAATAATATTTGCATCAAACAATTTCTTCACTTCTTTCTCAATTAAAGGTAGGAGCAATGGATTTATTCTTCTTAGCTTATGTGTGAATGGTTTCTGATCTTCTTTGATTGGGATTGTATGTTTGATGATGCTTGTATCATATAATTTCAAGTCCTCATAACTCCATGCAAACACTTCAGAAAATTCCTTCATCAATTTAAGATACCTTTCTTTGTTTTCAGGAGTTAAAGTCTTAGACAATTTGATGAATTTTGGTTCATTTCAGTTCCAATGTTGCAGCATTTTGCTTCACTTTCATTAGGAGTCACCTTTGGATTCGTTGCTACATCATCATTATCAAAAAGCTTCTCAAGAGGAACCAAACCCTTTGGGATCCAATTATTTTTCAACTGAATTATCTCCTTTCCAGCTATAACATTTTGATAGTCCTATGAACTTGGAGCTAAACCTGCATCTTCCTCCTCATCAAATATATTTTCTTCATCAATATGTATATTTTTAAATTCATCTGAAATTTGAATAAACTTAATGAATTTCTTATCATCTTCAAAGACCTGCCAATATTTGATATTGTTAGGGACTGATGGCATGTGTTTGACTTCAATATCATACTTCTTATTTGGATGAATAGGAATTTTGAAAACATTGGTTAAGGTAGCTAAAGCATCATCAATCCTATTCTTCTCCCTTGGTATCACTGATATGCCATACTCTGTGAATCCTTCCAATAAATCCAACATTTCATTCTTGTATTCCCTCATCCTGGGCTGCTTGGTTTGATAAATACCCTTAACTTGATTAATTACTAGCTCAGAATCACCATGTACAGATATTGTCTTAGCACTCAAATATTTCAAATCATTGAGCCCCACAATTAAAGCCTCGTATTCAACTACATTGTTTGTACAATAAAAATCCAACTTAAAAGAAGAAAGTTTTGAACCACCCTTTGGAGGAACAATCCAAACACCTGCCCCGGTTCCTTCCTTACTAATAGCGCCATCAAAATCCATGTTCCATAACTCATCATCTGGTTGATCTGTACTAAGTTCTTTATGCAACTGTTCACCTTTTTTTTCTGGAATTTTAGGTTCATTCTTGTCCTCTTCAAAAAAGAGATCATTATAAAAAATCGAAGATCCAATATCAGTGTCGACAGCATAAATAGGGTGATTATCAGGCATTTTTGGGATACTTACCATGTATGCCAACTCTGTTTCTTTGTACAGACTCCTTTGTTTCCCAAACCCTAGAATTGTAGCATGGGACATGTCCATCTGCAAGGTACCTTTTAATTTTGTTGCCCAAGACCTAGATAATAGCATCCCAAATTTAGTTGGAATATCAGCAACCACCACATCCATAACAACACTTTTAGATGGGATCTGAGTTAAAGTAACAACAAGATATTTAATCAACCCCAAGCATTTAACCTTTATTGAATCAAATGAAAACAAATATTTATATGGCCTTGTCATGTCTAACCCAAGATTTTCCATAACCACCTTTGGCATCAAATTGTGGAATTCCCCTGAATCTAACATTGCATTATGCAGGGTCACATCATGAAAATTGAGACTGATGTAAAAAGGATGTACTTCAATGTCATTATCATTGTCTTCTTCAACCCGGGGGCTAAAAAGGAAAGTGGGATGATCATCATGAAGATTTAGAGTGGAATATGTCTCTACCATCTTCAACATTTTCATAATATGACCTCTATATTCAATGATCTTTATAATTTCATTAAAAGGGATTGAAACTTTTAGCTTAGAGATTTCACTTTCAAGAGAAAATGTTAATTGAGACTTTTCTGCCTCTTTGATGTTAACATCCTTCTTTCCATCTTGAGATTTATTTTGAGAATAATATTTTGAATTATCTTTCCCTGACATGTCTTTCCTTGGAGGATATTTCTTATTTTCACTGGTAAAGGACTGATCATATTGATATTTATTTAGATTGACCACTACGTTTATGTTTCTGAGATGGTATTGTTTCTGAAATTCAAAAATAGCATTCTGACACCCTTGTCTATGTTATTCTGAATCCATCAACGAGGCATTATATTGTTCTTGCATAAACATGTCATGCTCATTTTTGGTCAAATAAACTTTAGAATCATCTTCATCAAAAAGATGTATTTGATCTTTAGATTGTTCAATAAAATCTTCAGCACAATTTTCCTGAAATCGATGTCTGACTTGTTGGTCTCCCTGATTTCTTTGGTCTCATTGTCTTATCTGAGGAACTGGAGGTCTCTTGAAGTTTGGATTTCTCACTTGAGGCTCTTGTCTTTCTCTAGTAACATGCTTGTTATCCAAAGTCAACCATTTTAGTAATTTTTCCATAGTTTTTACCATTATGCCTAACTTTGCATCTGAAGATTGAGAGGATGAGGGTTGATTTTCTTCTTTAACTTTCATTTTCTGAATTTCAACTTTATTCTTTATTTTACCAAATGCCATTAAATTCAATTCTACCTATATAGAATCATTCATCATATCAACTAAAGTGGTAGATCTATTTTCTCTTAACAACAAAGCAAAATCACTACTAAAAGCATCAACATAGTGAAATTAAGAAGCTCTAAGAGGGGGTTTGACCTAGTTTGGGATTGAGTTTTCAACCTTCATGAACCTAGTAAAAAATTCTTGCACTCTCTCAACAGGATCTCTTTCTAAATTATTGAATTGTGCCAAGAGTTTCAATGGAGTTTTCTTATCTTCCCATTTTCTAAGAAAAACTGTTTCAAAACCTGGAAAATCGGGAATACTTCATGTTGCAAGTCCCTTAAACCATTTCTTGACTTCTCCGGAATTTTTTTTTGCAAACAGTCTCATCTTATAATCTTCATGGTAAACTTCTTCTAAATCAACAAAATTATTAAATCTATCTAAATGTTGTTGTGTTGTAATATCTCCTTCTGCATTGTATGTTTTAATTCTTTCAAAATAGTTTTGGGGTAATTCATGTAGTTGAGCAGGGAGAACAAGAGGGGAAAACCTAGCAGCCATGGCTCTGATAGGACTTTGTCTTAGATTTGAAACTTGACTTGAAACTGAATCCTTTGGGGAATTGACACTAGCCTTTGGGGAATTTACAACATGAGTAGTAGGAAATAAAGACTTAAACTTATTTATATCAAACATTGTTTTACTTAAATCTGATTCTAATTTAGGTCTGACAAGAGAATTCTCAAATTTCACAACAAAAGGAACATGTTCAAGACTTACTTCATCTTTTGGCAAGGAAAATGTTATTTCTAAGAAAATGGTGTGTGATTCAGATGACTTCTTCTGAATTTTTTCGAATAATCTACTCAGGATCAAAAGCAGCTTCTGGAGGATTTGGGTCTGGATTCTTCCTTTTATGAATATTCTTGGGAGCCAGGATTTCCAGTGGGGTCACCTTTTGCAACTGATCTTGAAAATGGAATCGCTAGGGTAAATTTTAAATCCAACTTTTGTGTCTGATTCTCTGTTTACCCTAAGGAATTAGGTCTAAATCTTTGTCATTCTTTCCTAGGGAAAATTTCACGTTCGTTCACCGGGAGCGGTGCCAAAATGTTATCACTTAGTAAATTTCCAAGGTTGTGGTGGAAAGTAACAGAGGTAAACACAAACCAACTTTAGGATGGAAACTGGCCTTTCCAACCAGAGAGGCCTCTCTCAATGAATTTGTTGTCTAATGATAACTCAACTATAGATCATGTACTTAAAGTAGAGGCCAGATCTGTAAATAAAGATAGGGTTTTTAAGATGTGGTTGGTAGGGATGAAGAAAAGACCAATCGGCATGGAGTCATAAGGAATATCATTTCTAGGTTCTTAGAACTTGGTTGAAAGAAATCAATCTCAAAGGCCATATAGCCAACTATTTCTAGACTTACAATATTTAAAGCATGGATAGATGAAAGAGAAAACACTCAAATCCACACAGAGCATCCAACTCGGATGAATTTTGCATAAACTTGTCAGACTGAAAAATGAATATCTGAAACAAGACAGATACAAAGCATATTATAATGAATTATGCATCAATGATTTCTCATTCAAATGAAGAAGAACACTTTTAATGATAAATGAACAAATAAAAACATACACTAAGAACACTGACTACAATAGTTGAACACAAGAATATCTGAGGAAATGGCTCAAATATTTATGTGTGCAAAACCTTTCATTAATATCAAGAAAATGTTACAACACCAGGAGTCTCTTTCTTACTCAACTCTCGAACCCTTTTACAATCCTCCTCATGATAATATATAGAATTCCATTACAATCTAACTCAATCAGGTTGAAATCGTTAGGGTTTCACATTCAAGAAGGAGTTACAATTGATGAAACTGATTACTAACTAATTTTCCACAGACTCCTATAATTTAGGGTTTGATTTTATTGACTAACTTATACAACTATAACATATCTATATTACATATATATAGTGTAAAATGGTTTTGTTGGATTACTGAGAGGGGGGAGTGAATCAGTAATAGAGAAATTTAATCCTTTTTAACCATAAAATGCAAGTGTTATATCAATATAGCATTATCATCCAATAGTTGCAGAGTAAATAAACAATGAACAAATGAGCAATCATACACATACACAGTACACCAATGTTTTTACGTGGAAACCCAAAGCAGGAGAAAACCACAAAATACTTTTTCTTATATGTCTTTAAGAATCACATTCATTGGAAACACCAACTTCCTTTGTTTTCTAGTTGCAACTGGAAGGAGACTCCAACCCCATAGTTTCTCAGGATACAACTTAAAGGAATCTCCAACTCTCTAATTCTCTTGCTACAACCAGAAGAAGGCTACAACCCCCTATGTTCTTCAACTACAACTGGAAGGTGGATATAACCACTTGTCCTTTCCCCGTCCAACCACCTTGACATATAAGTAGAATGATGGAACCACTGTCACACTATCGCTGTGATATATACTGTTGCAAACCTATACTAATCAACCTGTAACAACCTGTACCAATAACTTGTGCCAACATGTACCATACAACAACATGTACCTCAACCTATACCATAAAAAAATGCATAAACCATGCAACAAACATGTACAAATAACCCGTCACAATAACATGTCTGAAAAACCTATCACAACAACCTTTCTCATCAATCTTATTGACCAAATCAGATATACTCACCAAGATCAATCACCAAGATAACTCTCAACTATATGCACAATATCACCAAGATGTGCATCAACCAAACATAACACAACAACTCATAATCATCACCAAGATCAATATGTGATTCTAATAATATAGCAAGACAAGTATGCTACATCATCCATAAACCATGTGTCAACAATACTACTAACAAGTGCCGCCAACCATGTACCAAGTATGTACCAATCATGCATCAACTACTCATCAACTATGACTCAGCAAGATGTACCAACATCATCAACTATACACCTCATGTATGTGCCAAATCATCAACTACTTGTCTCAACCATGTACCCAACATGTAACTTAACCATATACCAATATAACCATCAAAAATTTATCTAGCAACCAACTACCATAAACCATTACATCAAACCATGTGTGACAACCTCATTGTTAAACAACCTCTATCTGTAACATACCTCAACCAAAAATCCCTCATCAATTTTATCATCCAAATCTGATTTGTAACTCTGTAACAGACCTAGTGTATGTGATCACATACCTGCAAACCTTCCTTAAATTTAACAACAAGAGACTATCCTTTTCATCAAACTTTACTTTAGTCTCACATGACTAATTTTGGATTAGTCAACAACCCTAACTTGCAATAATCATAACTATGTACCTATAATGAATAAATATCTAAAAATGGTACACAATATTCTTTGGTGTCTTTATGAAATTCCTCCATATTTCACTACTTGGAACCTCTCAGAAAAGGATTTATAGCAAAAATGGCATGCCTTGTTGAATTATGGCTTATTATAGAGAGTGAACTTGTAGAGAGTGACCCACATGGAATATTTGTTGTATGGATATGAAAATGGTACACAATAGACTATAGACTATAATCTAACCAATACATTTGGTCTTACTGAATTTGGATTTGTTATGAATAAGTTATGACATTTTTACCCGAAACACTTGTTTTAGACTAGTTTCAGGACTAGCCACAAACCCTATTTCCACAGAGCGTAACTCCAAAAATACAACAACCCACAAGCTGAAATTTTTATCATAGTGACTTGTATATGTTTCCTCAATGGCCTCCCAATTTCATGGTTTGAATCATTCTATAAAAAAAATTATTGTGAAAATGGTGAGATGACCTGTAAATAACATACCTTAGAAAGCATCATCAAAAGAATTTATCCTCCCTTGAATTTCGGCCTTCTTTACTTCACCTTCTATTGGCACAGGGGTAGACCCAGGGTTCAACACTTCAACAATGCACCAACAAAACCCTAACTACTGACCCTTTCAGCAACACCTGTGAAGCAGATGAAGTCTCACCCGAGGTAGAAGCAGGGGTGGTTGCAAGACTCTAAAACCTAGCTGGGACACAAATCTATGATTACAACACTTAACATAGCACTTAGCAGTTAAAATTCATCAGTATTTAACCCTTATTCACATCGCAAGTCGAAAACCTAGTTACAGAGCAGCACAGTATTCAACAATATCTAATCAATCCAAGCACTTAGCATATAGAAATAGATCAGATCTAGCATTAATTCACATTAGTAAGCACTAAGATACTATATCAGATGCATCTAACATATATCACTACACTAAGTGTAAATCACATCAATAACATAACAACTATAATGCAAAAAGAAACCACAACACAGGATATACGTGGTTCACCCCAATGTGGGGCTACGTCCACCAACTCAACATAGGATAGGAGATCTGTGCACACCTCGCGAGAGCCTCCTTTCCCAAGCTAGGTTACAACAAAAAGCCTCTTTATAGTCACTTTCACTTATCTTTGCAAGTTCTCTCACACAAAATATGCACAAAGATAACTCAACCACATAGATCCAACTAATCACTTGCACTCAGCACAATATAGCACTTAGCACCACTTCTCTCTTAGACCTAGTGTTATCTTTCTTACATCGTCTAGATTTCTATTTATACATTACAAAAGGGGCCAAGGCATGGGTAAACCCATGGGTCGACATCCCATACCCATTACATAAACTCTAAACCCAAAAATTCCCTAAGAAGGGGTCGATATCCCGCAATCTCCACTTCACCTTGCGCTATACCTTCAACCAGCCTGTCGAAGTCCCAAAACTGGTCAAATGTGACCAAGGTTCTCTAAAAATTGGCCAAGGGCCAACATGCCCCCAACAATCACATGTGACTCGTCATGAGTCACTCTGATCTGGGTAACTCTGCCTCAAATGCCTCGAGCTTGGATCAAGTTGCCTCGACCTATTACTTCGCCAGAGCCTCTTGCTCAGTGAACTCTTGAATAACCTTCTCCATCACAGGTCCTTCCAAGCATTGTTACACTATGGTGAACACTTGTTCCAGTTCTGCACCTCATCCTTCAATCTCCTCAAAAAGTATGCAAGATGCATCCTGCACTGGCTGGAGTCGCTAAGTCACTTCCATGACCTTACTCTATATGGCATGGACTTGTTGTTGGATTGTGCGCTATTCTTGGGATCATTTCATCCTCTCGACTGCTGCTAGTGGCTTCAACTGCACTTGCACTGTTGTTTCTTGTTGCTTGGCCTCCTAAAGTTGTGACTCCAGTGTCCTTAGTTCAAGGTCCTCTGCAAGGCACTCGTAAGTCTATGCACTTCGACTACTAAGTTGTTTGCATTCTAAGGCCAATGCCTTGATTCTCTGGACTGCGCTTCGGGCAGTTTCTTCTCTCTGGTCTCACACTTCCTACAGAGTTCTTGGCACTGCTTGTAACTCTAGTTCTGCTACCCTCTGTTGGATTTGTTGAATGGCTTCATCAATCTTCCCTACTTGGCTTTCCACTGGGTCTTCTTCCATCTATTCTAAGCCTGTCACAGAGCGAAGTGATCTAGTGACTGCTTTTTTAACTCCAATCTTCTCTGGGAGAAGTTTTCCCTTCTTCTTCTGGATCTGTGCTCTATCCTCTACAAACTTTCCTTGGATGTCATCTTTTTCCTATTACGCAACCCGAATTTTCTCTATGGATTCCTATTTTTCTTTCTTTAAGGCCTATGTGGCTTGTTCTTTTTCTTCCTGAGCACGGTGACGACGAGCTTCGGTTGCATCTGCTATTCAGCATAGCTGGGCAGGCTCATATCCCAACTATGTTCCTTATGATGACGAGGGTGCAATAGATACTGCACAACTGGAGTAGATGGCTTGTTGTACCCCTTTCATCTCTACTTCAATTCTTTCATACATGGTCTCTTGTTTGGCTTCATTGCGCTGTAAGATATCTTTTGAGGTATTTGAGATAGAGGCGATGATGAAATCTATGTCATCCATCGTGAGCACAGTCTACATCTATGGTTTACAATCTTTGTACTTCTTCCGCGATGTAGGTTTCATGGGGGAAACCTTTATTTTCTTGGAGGTCTCATCTTCATTAATAGGATCCCTAGGCAGTGTTACTTCGCCTTTTTTCTTCTTGTCTTATTCTCCTTCATCCTTTTCTTTGTCTACTTCATCATCACCTCCCCCTCCAAGTGAGTCTGAAGCAGTCTCTTCTGATGCATTGTTCAGCTCTTGTACCTCTTCCTTTTTCTTCCTTCTGCTACTGCTAGGTGCATCATACTCTTCATGAGTAACCACAGGACTTCCTATGAGGTAGGGGTCAGATAGTTCTTCCTGATCGACTAGTTTAAGGAACTATGCATGCCATTCCTTAGTGATTTCTTCCATATCCTCCTCTGTGAGTTTATAGTAACTCTACAACTCTTCTTTGTGTTTGTCTCTGCACGCAGTGATATAAATAAAATGTCTATCTACGTGGAACTTTACAAATGGTCTAAACCTGTGCAAGGTGTTCGGCGTCATCCGAGGGAAAGACTCAATATCCCTCTTCAACTACAGGTAGTAGGTGTGGAACACCGCATTTGACTATCATTATTTATCCATGTCGCTTGAATACCAGAGCGTGTTGAACTTTGCAGCTAAGGGTTTTGATGGCTCAATCTCAGGGAAGGTCGCACCTTTTGGCATTTCCCAAGCATTGAAAGTAGTAAGGATCAGCAACCAACTAAAGTGGAACTCGTATCCCTATTCCTGAGCTTCACGACAATTTTTCTCTAACTAGTTGATGAGGTATCTTGCCCAGTTCATTTGTAGCCCTTCCACGCATTTTCTCACGAGGTCAACAACAAAACCTGTGACCTACATGGGTATGTTCTTCCTTACTAGCTTACCAGTGATCAATTGGTAGGCTAGGTGCATTGTGCCATTCTAAATGGAAGCTACCTTGTAGCCCCGCTTCCCCTTTTCCACATTGCCATAGGTATCTTTAATTTTCTGCACCAAGGTGCGATATACAACCTTCCCTGGATAAAATTCTTATGGGTTTGGTCCTTGCATGCTTAATCCAGTGATTCAATGGATCAATGCTCGATCTATGGTGATGCATCTATCCAACCACATATAACCGCCATGGAATAAAGAGTACAGGATTTTAACGCACGCGTTAACCTCCTGATGCCTTCCAAAGTTTGGTATCTTCATCACGTTCAGGATAGTGGACCTCGCGATATCCATAGTCCATGGCTGGGGGATTATCTTCAACTTCTTCCCCTTGGTCCTAGTCAAATACTTGTGTGGGGTGAGCATTCCATGGTTCTTGCGATCTCCTAAGTTTAATTCACTGATCATCAACGTCATGATTTTTCTTAACTGTGGTCCTACTGCACGTATCCTCTTCAGGAGGTACATAGTAATCAAGGTGTATTCAAAGTCCCTCGGGACATTGACACGACTCACCACGATAGCCAGAGGTGGGATATAATCGGGCATGATGGTTGGGATAAGATTTTCATTCGCTAAGTCATCATGATGCTTGGTTCATTTCTCTAGCGCAACTCGGGATGGTCCAGATCCATGAGCAGTCGACGGGGATACTTGCACTCCTCTTGTCGATGAGTCTTGGACTCCTTATACATGACCTTCTCAGCCATGAGGTCTATGAGGTTCTCTTCGATGGATTTCTCAACTTCTCTGAAGTCACCTGACATGCACGCTAGAGATCAGGTATTGCAGGTCGTTGAACAAACAATCACAGTAACAAAATGGGTGGCAAGATCTCAATAGGCACTGCACGAAAGAAACTAGTTATTTGTGGGCTTGGATAATCATAATTGGTAAAAGTGTTCTCGGTGCAATGCTTGACGGGATAAATAGACAACTTCGTGATGGACTCCTCCAATGGGCAGGGACACCTAATCAATGCAATTCCATCGATTATGGCGTGGTCCCAATGGTCTAATGGCGATCTTTCTGGCCATAACTGTGGTTTGAGTCGTTATAGAGCGTTGGGATAACGGTCGAGATGCCTCCAACAGTCATATTGCTTCGCCATGGCGAAGTGCCAATATTCGATGTTCTAGTATCTCGGCGAAGTTCCAGTTTTGCAAACCTTCCTTCTGCAAAGTCCTCCCTAGAACTTCCTGTAATTCTTCTAACTTTGATTTCTTCTTGCTGAGATTTCTAGCTTTCTTTCCTGTAATCTGAGTCACTAGTTTCCTCTTTCCATTATTGTTCTTATCTCCTCTTGCATAGTAACTTCACACTATGGAGGGTATTTCATAGGGTTCGAGGGTAATACTTCTTCTCTTTTTGGGGTAGGTTCTCTACTCTCTTGTACAGACAGGTGTTTCCAATCTTCCTATGTTCTTTCAACTTTGACATCCATATCTTTGGTCCTCAGTAGCTTCGACTGGCCCTCTTGTTCTTCTAGTAAGTGCGCTATTCTCCTAGCCATGAAATATCTTTGTTCTTTCTTTTTATGTTCTAGATCCTCCTCTTCTTGTTTCCTTCGTATTTGATCTTTCTCAATCTAGGTTTTTCCTAGCAAAATAGCAAATGGGGCCATGTTCTCAACAAACTTAACGATCTCAAATTATTCTTATGTCGAAGTTCCATGAGCACCCATAGATTTCTAGGTAAGTCTTCCACATAGGGTTATCAACTTTCCTCTAAATAATCCTATCATTCCTAATGAAGGAACCATAGAAGGCTTTCCCAAAATTTCCCAAGTTCTTTTTGTCATAATATTCACCTGTGTTTCTTCATCTAGAACATGGTCTATGTCAAAGTCTCCTATTCTTGTTTCTATGCACTCCTTCTCTTTTAAGATCTCTGATAATTTGATATCTCTGTGATCATTCAAGGTTTATTTCATCTATAATAATACAGTCTCTGATTATTTCTGGGGTTCTATCATATCCTTAGTTTCTTGGCCTGTGTCATGGTTTTCTTGTCTCATATTCATCTTTTCAACTTTAGCAATCATTCTAAGGAAATCAAAAACTTTATGGTCCATAGATTTGCAACAAAGATAACTAGGACCTCTACCAGGGCATTCCCTAGCAAGATGTCCTGGTCTTCTGCAACTATAGCAAAGATTTAAATCTCTTTTTATTTTAAATGGCCCCCAACCTTTCTTGTACTATGCATTGGGATCACAGTAACTAACCTGCAAAAAATTCTTTCTAGGATCCTGCATCCATTTGGTAGTCCAAACATTATTTCTATACATAGGAATAACATATTTTTCACTATTCTTATCAAATCTACTCATATCCAATCTTCTTTCTTCTAGATGTGCCCTAGTTTTCAGACTATGACAAAATATATTGGACATACTTAGATCCATTCTTTCAGAACAAAAATTTTCTCTTATCTTACCTTTCTTAGAGCACAAAGCTTTAAGATCTTACCTCTTTTCTTCAGATGTTATTCCTTTCTTAGCACAAAGCTTCGTAGTGAAGTAGAATACTGTGCACTAAAGCAACAGATCTACGCACAAATCTTTATTTTCTTCAGCTCCCAACAATCATAGTTTTAGGTCCCGGCAATAGAACCATTTGTTGGCACAGGGGGAAACCCAGAGTTCAACGCACCAACAAAACCCTAAATACCGGCCCTTTTGGCAACACCTGTGAAGTCGATGAAGTCTCACCCGATGTAGAGGCAGGGGTGGTTGTAGGACTCAAGTGTCTAGAACCTAGTTGGGACACATATCTGTGATTACAACACTTAACAGAGCACTTAGCAGTTAACATTCATCAGTATTTAACCCATATTCACATCGCAGGTCGAAACCCTAATTACAGAGCAATGCAATATTCAACAAGATCTAATACATCCAAGAACTTAGCATATAGAAATAGATCATATCTAGCATTCATTTACATTAATAATTACTAAGATACTATATCAAATGCATCTAACATATATCACTGAACTAAGCTTAAATAACATCAATAACATAACAACTATAATGCACAAATCAACCACAACACGGGATATACGTGGTTCACCCCAATGTGGGGATATGTCCACCAACTCTTCTCTTATTTATTGTCTTATTTCAATCTTCTACAAGCACAGAGCCACAAGAACCCACTCTACATATGACAGGAGATCTGCGCGCACCTCACTAGACCCTCCTTCCCCGAGCTAGGTTATAGAACAAAGCCTCTTTACAATCACTTGCACTTAGCTCTGCAAGTTCTCATGCACACAGTATGCACAAAGCTAACTCAACCCCATAGATCCAACTAATCACTTGCACTCAGCACAATACAACACTTAGCACCACTTCTCTCTTAGACCTAGTGTTATCTTTCTTACATCATCTAGCTTTCTATTTATACATTACAAAAGGTGCCAAGGCATGGGTAAACCCATGGGCCGACATCCCATACCCGTTACATAAACCCTAAACCCAAAAATTACCTAAGAAGGGGCTAAGATCCCACGATCTCTGCTTCGCCTTGCGCTCCACCTTCAACCAGCCTGTCGAAGTCCCAAAACTAGTCAAATATGACCAAGGTTCTCCAAAACTTTGTCAAGGGCCAACACCTTCCCTCTTAAATTCGGCTTAGATATCCTTTGGTTACCTCATTCACTTGTATATATTCAATATGCTCAAGTGTGATTTAAAATGAGAGAGCCTTGACTCTTATTTATACTTTCATGTAGCTTCCTCAAGGGGTTTCCTTTTAACCATCTTAACCCACTTTCCTTATTTTAGGGTTAACCCACTTCTAACCACTTGTCCACTTAGTAATTTCTCCATTAAATTTTTTATTTAAATAATTTCTTTTGTATCCACTTTTAATTATAGTACACTCATCACTTCACTTTATTATTTAAATTACCTTATGTTAGCACTGAGAGTCACCCTCGGATTGTGGGAGGATAATCCCAGTACCCATCGGATTTTTTGGTGGATGTTGGTTTTATATGAGTGGAGGTCAAAGGAAAAAACTCGATATATGAATGATGTTTCAACACAGAACTGGACAAGAAAATCACAAGGAAGTGAGGGCCACATTAACTTCAGTCAGTGAATTGAGTTTAAGTGTGAAGCAAAGGGAATACTTAGTGAGAAAGGTGGACAATAATGCTATGGGCATTAGGATTTCAAGCAGCTTGGAGAAGAAAAACTCAGACTCAAGATCACTCTTAAGCTCAAATTTCAGACACTGAAATATGTCCAAACGACACAGTCACAACAACACAATGATCAAACCTACATCACAATGTAGCTACAACAACTCGATTGGATCCTCCATGCCTGAGCCATTCAGTGTAAGAGGGAAAAGATAACAAGGGAGATGCCTAAAACTGGTCATGATATCACTGTAATCAAACCTACATTACAACATCATAACAACCCTTGACTGGATCCTCCATGCCCGAGTGTTTTAGCATAGTTTTTACAAAGAGATGAGAGAGGATGAATTCTATTAATTTCAAAGTATCAAATTTGATACATAACCAAAGAGCAATTCTGACATAAAAACATTACAAAATAGGGATCTCTTATCAACCAGTTGACGACCTTAACAAAATATCAAATTGAAACATTTATACTTAGATTAGTCCCCAACCATCAGGAGTGTGAGTTGATCACTACATTCAAAGCATTGCATCTGAGCAGTCTTCAGTCAAACTGTGCATGTATCCATCTGTCATATGTGAGCTCATATCAGCATGGTTTTTGTAGGGAAATATATCCACAGGGGTACCACAGGCTGATGGTTTAGTCCCCATGGCCGGAACTTCCATTCTTTCCAGTTATGGAGTGAGTCGAGGTTTCAACCACAGACTCTATTTCCATTAACTATTTTTTCTCAGGAAATCAACAAGATTAAATGCTCAGGGGCTGGTCAAGTGGTTCTCTTGGATAGGACACTATATAAACATGTGATTACGAGGCTTCTCAAAAGTGGTTTGGGTTCAGACCACTTTTGGGCCCACAATCCACCACCTTTCACCACGTAGCACTTTTTCCTTACCATGGTTTCAATTGTGGGACCGCTCAAGAAAATTATCGCCCGAGCATGTTGCGTCCCCGCAATGAACTATGGTCATAGATCTGGTCCTGATATGAGATTTGGGTGCACCTGTTAGATTTAGAGCCACTGCCAAGCTTAATCGCCCACCAACTTTAGAATCTACCAAACTGTGCCCTTGGGGGGACGTTATTTTTTACGTTGAACAATAACACCTCCTGGAGGATGATCTTACATGGTGGCCTGACGCCACCATGCTGATGTGTCATGAAAGAGAAGTGACATGTGTCACTAAAAAAAAAGCAAATGATATGCCTACGACTTCCTGGACTGAGTTTCATGTGTCATTGTTGGATAAGGTGCCAGGTGTCACAATCGATGAGTGTGCCACACGTCTACAATGATGACTGCCATGTATCCTCTTAAATCGATGACTGAGATCTCCTTCAGGTCTCCAGGCTCCGGGAAAATAAAAAATCAAACTTACTTTTTCCTCGAAGCAAAACATCTAGAGTTAAGGATCTGACGACGCGTGGCTTCCAGAGATTGATGACTGAGATCCCTTTGTGACTCCGAACTTCAAGAAAATAAAATCTCAAACCTTTCTTGCATTTGGAACTTTTACCCAAAGCTAGCGATCTATTGACGCATTTCCTCTTGAATCGGACGGCTTAGAATTACTTCGTTCCTTCGGGCTTTGGGTGCTTGAATGTGAAACATGAAAAATCTCTCGGAGGAAAAATTATGAAGTGAATGATCTGCTATCGCGTGTCCCCAAAAAAGTATGGTCCAGATTCACTTCAGGACTTCAACAACTTCATCACTTCAGGACTTCAGACTTTCGACACTTCGGGGCTTCGACGATTTTGAATGTGAAACATGAAAAATTCCCCGGAGGAAATTTCCCGAAGCAGGAGATTGGTTGTTGTGTGCCCCCTTGAAGGATGATCCAGATTCATTTCAGGTCTTCGGCACTTCGGTGACTTCAGATCTTTCAGTACTTTAGGCTTCGACTCTTCATAAATTTTCTAATCTTAAATTCCATGATTCTTCGGAGTGTTGAACCCCGAAGCGAGGGACCTGCCTCCACGTTTCCTCAACTTTTGATGGCTCAGATTTTATTTCGAGACTGTGGCTTTTTAGGGCTTCCTAAGGCACTATTGCCAATATCAACGGCTGAGGTTGATTTTGAGATCAATGGTCCATAATTGTTTCTAGAATCCGAGCTTCGGCTATTCCAGAGTTTTACGCACTTCTCACTTCGAATCTCGTGAAGCTCATTTCCCCGAACACTTGGATCGGATTCCACCTGTCCCCCTCAAGATCAACGAATCACACTCGCTCCGGGCCTTGGGACTTCGAACCTCTCTGGTGCTATACTTCATGCAATTTTGACATTTCGAAAACCTGTGAGCCACTAATCTGAACTGCTCCTGGAATCTTTGCCACTGAAAGATTAAAACTTCCTTCTTCTTTTAAGCTCGAAATGGGTTTATTTGAATTTTTTACTTTGTGTCCATGGATGCTTGCATGAACAAGGATTTGGATGACTAGTTGTGGGCTGGGAAAGCATGGAGACTCGTGACTAGAAAAAGGAGATGAGTGTTCATCCTTGGAGAAAAATAGAAAATCTTCGGGCCTAGACTTTTTCAGGTAAGACATCAAGGGAAACCAGGTCCTTCACAAAAGGGGTAAACAAAAAATGACTTCAATAGTCGAAAGGAAAAACTTTAGGACCCAGCCTGTGAAAAGGAGAGAGACAGGGGAAAGATACAGTCTTAGGTATCCTCAACAAACCCATACGACTCTTGACAACCCTATGTGATAACACCTTCTAGCCATCTCAACCTACTTTCCTTATTTTAGGGCTAACCCACTTCTAACCACTTGCCCACTTAGTAATTTCTCCATTAACTTTATTATTTAAATAATTAATTTTGTATCCACTTTGACTTAAAGTACACTCATCACTTCACTTTATTATTTAAATAATTTCTTCTTTTCAACCACTTTGACTACTTTGACCTTTTGGGGATTCTAGATGACTCATGAGGGTTCTCCAACTTCACATAGCCATAACTCTCTAATTGTGAGGAATTATGTGACGTTCCAAATACCATTGGAAATGGAATGACATGTACTATCCATATAGAATAGTCTTTCCTACAAATATGTCGAAACTCATACCATTATACATCAAACAAACGTGGGTCCATTACCCAAACCTTTGTGCTATCATAATTTGATATCAGACTTTCTTCAAGGGTGGACATCAATGACAACCAACCCAATTAATCAACAATTTTATTATTCGATCCTGATGTTGACATGGAAAACTCACAATATTTGGTAGCTGAATATGTGTTCACATGGGTTGACTGTGTGATTTTGCAGCAACTAGGAAATTTGTTACAAAATCTTTGTTTCAGCTTTCTGATGTTCCAGAACTGCTCCAATATTGATCTATCATCTCCAAAACTTTGACCTGACCTCACAAAAAACAAAAACATTATCTATCTTTAATATCACCAAATCATTCCACTGCCACTTGAGACAGTGAATCCATATTTTCCTTTGCAATTTTTTCATTCCTCAATCCATCCTTTGCCTTCAATGTTCTATTATGTATGTATAGGTTTTTTACTTGTTTGTGTAGGGGCGAAGATCTCTTAATCATCCTTTTTTTTTTCCAAGACTCCTTCACACAAATCCAATTGTTTTGTTATCTTCCTTTTCATTTGTTTGTTTTCTTCATTCAGTTATACAATCACAGCTTGAGCTTATTTTAACTGTTTCCTTAGTCTTTTAATTGCCATGTCATCTTGAAGGAGATTGAACCTTGACAACTACTTAACTAGTACATTGAACATGCTTCTTAGATATGGTCTCTTCATAATGGACTTTCTTCCTTGCTGATGATCTGGTCATAGGTCTTCCAAGTCTTCCTTTGTCAAGTACTTATGGAATGCACATCACTTTTTTACCTGGTGGAGGTTGAACTTCCACAATTTCCTCATCTTCATGACAGGGATGTATCTCATCTGCAGGGATTAGTTTCTTTGTTGCTCACCTAGTGAGGGTCTCCTAGGTTTTTCCATTTTTTTTGCTTCAAGAGTGGTTTACCAAGTCACTCATTGGTCCTATAGCCCGTGATGTTTCCATGGGTGGTGTCTTCACTGAAGAGCAGGTGATTAGTCATGCTCAATATTTGGATCTCGTTTATTCACAAATGGGCACACTATATGACTTGATCCCTAATGCTCCTCACTTGTCTACAAATCCAACCCCAACACCTTTGGTAGCTTCTCATGTTGTCGATGGCGTGATTGGAACTTTTCACACTGAGACTCGGTCTAAAAAAACTACTCATTCCAATCCCAAGTCTACTACTACTAATGTACAAAATAATCCTCCTCTGACTCCTTCTTGTCGAGCTGGATATATAACATATGAATCAACATTTAATTGTCAACCCGGGAAGGTAGACTTAGAGGAACCAGCACAGGAAATGCAGGGTTGAAGAGGGGGTTTAAAGAATGTCAAACTAATCTCTGGACTGCTAAAAGAAACTTGTTGGAAGAAGCTACTGTACTTTACTACTATTGTACTCGTTCTGCACTACTCTGTACTAACTTCATAAAACTGTTCTGTATTAATTAAAAGTGATCATATGCATGTAAAAAGGTCTACTGCACACTGATGGCTGAAAACAATTAAGTTCTTGCTACTTATTACTCCACACAACTCAGCAACCTTCTATTTTATAATGCAATGAAACTCTCTATTGTAATCAAATGAAACTTCTCTATCTCATGAGATATCCAGGCTAGTTCCTGAATGTTAAGCAGTCTGAATGTGAAAACTGAAAAAAAATGAAATCAATGGCTGAAAAGATAACGTCTAAACTTGAATCTTGAAATGCTAAACCCTCTGTTGAAATCAAATGAAATTCTATTTATGTTCTATTAAACCAATGAGAAAACTGACAATGTAAATTGGAATCGAATCTTTTCTTAAAGATGGTGTTCAAATCTGAAGATGGAGTCTACTGTAAATGCAATGTATACATCTCTGTTTCCATTGAAGGGGACCCTTCCTTCTCTGTCAACAGACCGTTCTTTAAATCAACGCATCTGAAAATGAATAACTTACAACAAATTTGCAATAACAGAATTATCTAATCTATGCTCCGGCTATCTCCCCCCTTTCTCTATCGAGCATAGCAACTCTTATATAGAGTGATTGGATCAGTTACAATTTTGTTTTCGGGTTCCCTACCCTGTGCCTCTTGATAAGCGTGATTACATATGCAACCAAATGCTTATGCACCCCTTAAGATAGGTGATACCATTTAAGTTTTCAACCGATTCTTGAATGCCTTAATCTCATGACATGAAGGTGATACATTTAGTAAAAGAAACACCGACTTGTCCCTTTCTTTGCATGGCATAATAATTATGTTGATGTTTTCCAAACCACCAATGTCCTCCCAAGAAACATTGGGCACCTCAGCAACAGTTTCACGCAGGGCAGATAGGGTTACTGGAGCTCAACGTAGTCTGGAAGTGCCCATTGGTAGCAAACATATAATTGAGGATTTCAGCATCGATAGTCTCATATTCTAAGTCAATAACATCCATTTTTTCCTGATGCACTGTAACGCAGCCTCAGTGCACAGAGTTGCAATATCAGCTCCAACATATCCATGCGTATCCTTCTATCTTCATAACTACTGGAAAAATACAAATCCTTTAAAACATTCATCTTCCCAAGAGCACACAATGAATACAAATAGAGTATGCACGAAGACACTCAAAATACAATCACTGCATTTCTCCCCGATTCAAGATTTCCCAGTTACTGTACTTTTTGTTTCCATAATAAAATCACTTTGCCCCTGTTACTTGAATGTTTTACTTGCAATTCGTTCAACATCTCATATTCTTTGTATGGATACGAAGGACTTCCAGTCGTCCCACTTCATTGGGAACTTCAATATCAATTTCTCTATCAAACCTTCCAAACCTTCTAAGAGATGGGTAAATACTATTTGGTCGGTTTGTTGCTCCTATCACAATAATTATCTTGGAGATTTTTTTAAAACAAGAGGCAATGTGGTAGTCTTCAAGGAAGTTTACAGTTTCACCTAAAAAGGAGCACAAGGCATCCACACAATCGTATGGTAGTAATGACTAACAAATATCCCAGGAATGGCGCTCGTCTTCACATCTTCATGACACGCAGTGTCAAGAAGTGTGACTCATAAAGTATTAAAAACGCAGTTCTATAATTTCGTTTTGAATCAGCAGATGAGTTATGACTCAATGCATTGTCTACCACTCTGGCCATGTCGTGCGGATCTTTTAGAAGCTTCGTTGATATCTCCACTGGGTGCGAGCTGGTACCTGGTACTGGTAAGTTTTGTTTCAAAGAAATAGTACCTACTCAAGCCATATTAGTATCAACATTATGTTAAAGAGACAAATATCCCAGGAATGGTGCTCAACATTGAAACACTTGATGGCCACGTCCAGAACCCAGGAAAACGAATAGCTTAACCAATGCACAAATCCTTCATCATTATCTTGATTTCTATAAACTGCCATTCCATTGTTACAATGAGTGATACCATTAATAATATTTGGAACACCTATGTTTAGTAGCTTGTGCACACGGCTGGAAGTGCCTGATGTTTGAAGGTAGTAGTGATAGCAAAATGGATGCATTTTCTTGTAATAGTGTTGCACTGATATCAAAAGAATGCCACAGCATATGAGTAAGGTTTTGCAAGAATCCATAAGAAGAAGACTTCATAAGTATGAAAATCTTAGCAACCCAATCATGAAAGAAGCCAAGAATCTGTAATAAAATGTATCAAATCCAGAGCCCAACACTTCTCCCGGTAAAACTTAGGTTAATTCAGTTCAATCTACACCTATCGGTAAAAATCAAAATAAAAAGAAATGGAAGGGTAAGAATAAAGAGGACAAAAATAATAATCAACAATCCAATAAACCCAAGACTGATCTTGTTGATGACAAAGAAAAGTGAAAACCTCATTATCCTTGTCTTATCTATGGTGAGGATCATTATACAAAAGATTGTCCACGACGTGTTGAGGTTACTAAGTTCCTGCAAGGGATTGGGACACCTCCTACACCCATAATTATGTCACAACCTTTTCGTTCTCAAAACCAGGCCCAATTGGTCATTCATGACCAACCTTCTCCCTCTACCACATCTTATGTACTTATGTGTACTGGTGAATTCAAGAAGAATGAAGTTGTAGTCGCTAATCGAGCCAAATATTATTCTCCTTCGAAAGAGAAAGTTGATGATTCACCACCTCCATTGGTTCAACCTCCTCCATCAACTTCACCTCCCAATGGTCCTCTTCATATTGAACGACTGAGTCTAGATACATGTTTCTCAAAACTACAGAATTGTAGAAGATCTTGCGCAGACACCTTCTACGATGTCAGCTCTCGAAGTCCTTCAAAGTTGTCCTACACAACGAAAGGCACTGTTAAAGGGTATTGGTGTAATTGATCCTACTGATACAAACTTGATAATATTTTACTTGGAAGATCATATTCCAAGGATTCCTCCTCAATTAGTGTTTCAAATACAAGTTATTGTGTAAAATAAGAATATTTGTCGAACCGTTATTGACGAAGGAACCTCGACTTTTGTCATGTCTGTCACTTGTTGGAAATCCATTGGTTCTCCTTCCCTTACCGAGTCACACAATACTCTAAAAGCATTTAATGGTACAGGTTTTAAACCTTATTTTGTTCTTCCTTCATTGTCTATTACGTTAGAAGGCAAAGCAATTACTGTTGAGGTTGAGGTCTTTGATGCACCTCTCGATTACAACCTTCTACTTGGTCGTATTTGGATTGATTCCATGTGTGCAATTGTTTCTACTCTTTTCCGTGTGATACATTTCCCTCACCAAGGGAAAGTTGTTATTGTCTATCAACTTGCCTTCTTTAATTCAGATTCACATACTAGTAACGTACCTTTCATTGTGAAAACACCTCTCGATTATGAGAATGTTGGTGTGGGTCTTCTAAAGGATTCATTGTTAATGGGAATGTTCCCCATTCCACCACCTGATATTCCTACTCCTTTTGTTTATTCGATTACCATGATATCAACCATTGTTGGTGAAATCCCTGAGTTTTATGACCCTTGGATAGTACCTAGCTCTGACAATTGTCTTCATTACGGTGACAAAATTCCTTTAGGTCTAGTGGAATTGGATTATCAAGATATTCAATTGGAAAATCCTTCTCCTCATTCTCTCTTATACATGTCTTCGGATCCGTTTCACATATTTTTTCACACCGATGAGATGATCATGACAATCATGGTTATGGAATATACCCATGGGACGATGGGCATCATCGTTCTATTCTCTTCCTAGAATCCGAGACCATAGAGAGTTACAAATGGATTTCGAATCTGTCTATTGTTGTTACTATTTCCCCTATTCATGAACCAATACACGATGTTTTTTATGAAGGGAACTTGGGTAAAATTTCACCCACCATACCTATAGATATTTGGATTAAACACAGATCCATGAAAAATGTTCACATCGGTGCCTCATGTTCTGCTGATGAGATATGAATTTACAAAGCTCTTTTCCAAGAATTTTGTGACATTTTCGCCTGGAGTTAGGAAGAGATGCCTGGAATTGATCCAGATATTGTTGTACATGATATTAAGACTTACCTAGATGCTAAACTCATTCGACAGAGACTTCACCCATTACATTCACGCAAATATGTTGCTATTAAACTCGAAGTTGAAAAACTTCTTAAAGATGGGTTTTTCTATCCTGTGGCTTTGACTGATTGGGTATCTAATCTTGTTTTGGTTATGAAGAGACAAGGCACGATCCATGTTTGTGTATATTATAGGGATATCAACAAGGCTTTTCCCAAAGACAATTATCCAACCCCTTTCATTGACCAGATCATTGACGACTACACCGGAGTGAAATCTTCTCCTTGATGGATGGTTTCTTCGGTTATAATCAAATCAATATTTTACAAGCGGATCAACATAAGATTGCTTTTATTTTCCCTCGGGGAACCTTCTCATATCGGAAACTACCTTTTGGTCTCAAGAATTCTGGTGCGACTTTTCAATGTGCTATATCTTATGCTTTATATGATATTAAGCGCATTGTACAACCTTACCTAGATGATTTATTGGCACATTTTGTGCATCATCAAGATCACCCAACACATTTACAAGCCATTTTCCTACGCTGTTGCTATTATCGCATACGATTGAATCCACATAAATTCATTTTTTGTGTGGAGTCTATATGAATTCTTGGTTTTATCATTTCTACACATGGGATTAGAGTGGACCCTCTAAAGGTTGAAGCTATTCTCAATCTGCCTCCTCCTTCTACATTACGCCAACTCCAAAGTTTGCAAGGAAAGGAAAAAAAATTAGGTCGATTCATCCCCAATTATGTTGAGTTAATGAAAGGTTTTACTCGACTTCTTAAAAAGTCTCACAATTTTGTATGGGATGACACTGCCAACAAAGCCTTTGAAGATTTGAAACTTTCCTTAACCTGTACACCACTCTTATTTCCACCCAATTATAGTCGAGATTATTTATTATACTTAGTTTCTTCAGACTCTACCATCGATATGGTTCTATTCCAAGAGGATGATTCGCATGATGAACATGTTATCTACTATTTGAATCAGAGTCTCGTGACCACCGAAACCAAATATTTGCATGTGGAGAAACTGGACTTGGTAGCTATTCAAGTTGTTCAATTTTTTCGTCATCATATATTATTGCACATAACCACAGTCATTTCTGATTTCAACCCTATGCAACACATCCTTACTCGACAATTTTTTGGGGGAAATGCTCCAAATGGATAGTGATTCTCCAAGAGTTTGATTTGTAGTTTGAGTGAGCCAAATCAAAGAAATATTTGGTTTTTATCGAGTTGATATGTGACCTTCCTTCTACTGAGATAGAAAATGTGGAAGAGGATTCCTTTATGGATGAGTCTCTATTTCTGATCAGTTCTGATGACATATGCTATGGAGACATTATCATTTATCTCTAAACCCAAAATTTATGGCCCAATATTTCTAGTGTATATCGTCGTCATATTCGGTATCAATCCCATCAATACATTATCCTTGGTGATACCCTTTACCGCCATGGTATTGATTCCATATTTCGACTATGTATAACCTATGATGAATCTAAGAAAGCTTTGAATTATTGTCATTACGGAGCATGTGGAGGTCATATGTCTAGGTATTCCATTGCCCAAAATATCTTACGAGTTGGTTACTTCTGGCCTTCATTGTTTAAGGATTGCATTATTGTCTTCCAAAAATTCTACGCTTGTCAAACATATAACAATAAGATTCGATCTCATCCTGCTCCTCTTTACCCTGTAGTTTATGTTGTCCCATTCACTAAATGGGGCATTGACTTCATGACATGTAACCCTCACTCAGTCGGGGAGCATGGATACATTATTGTAGCTGTGGATTATTTCACTAAATGAGCCGAAGCGATGCCTATATTTGATAACACCAGGAAAACTATAGCGGTTTTCATATTCAATCATATCATTACTAGATTTGGTGTCCCTCAAGCCATCATCAGTGACCATGGTAGTCATTTTCGCAATTTCATGATGTCTGAACTTACCGAGAAGTTGGGTCTTTGACATGAAAACTCAACACCTTACTATCCACAGGCCAATGGCCAGGTTGAAGTAATTAACAAGGTTCTTACTACTATGCTTCGACAGATAATAGGAATTCACAAGTCAAGGAGGCACACAATGCTCTTCTCAGCATTATGGACCTATCGGACATCCGTTAAATTTGCCACAGGGTTCACACATTTCTAGTTAGTATATGGTATTGAAGATATTCTATTGATTGAATGTGAAATCCCATCTTTGAAACTAGTTGTCGAACTTCTCCCTAACACCTCAGTGGAAGAGGAACGTCTCTTGTATTGGATTCAATTAGATGAGAATTGTTGTGATGATGGATTAGTCATTGAAACTTAGAAGAATCATGTCAAATATCAATATGACAAGCATGTTAAACTACTTGTTTTTTTCGAGGGTGATTTTTTTCTCCTTTACGAACAAGATCGTGACTTATTAGGGGCCGAAAAATTCGAGCCCATGTGGCGTGGCCCTTATATCGTGAAACAAGTGTTGGAGAAAGGGGCTTATGAGCTGGTAGATTATGATGGAATTCCTTTGAGTGAACCCAGAAATGGGCTTTACTTGAATAAGTACTATGCTTAAACTATTTTTTCATGAGTGATGTGTATTTTTAGTGTATCATACTCTAGTGTGATTTTTTTATTTTTGTTCCACCTTTTAGCTGGTTACCTTGAATTGTGCTTGGTTTCCAAATGTCAATGTATTTGCTACCCTATATTGGCTTTGTTGATGGTTCTAGTCACATTACTCAAACCGTAGCGTCTTCTACATGGGAAATCTATGCACCTACTGATGAGTTGATCAGTCTACATAGTGTTTTCCTTGGTCGTGCAACTAACAATATCATGGAATACAGCGCAGTTATCAAATTATTAACTGACGTCATTTCATTTGGCATCCGTCATCTTATTGTAGTACTTGATGCACAGTTAGTAGTGTTGCAATTGAGTAACATTTATTCCATCTGAAGTTATACATTGTTACGGGTATACTTAAGAATTCGCCTCTTGGAAAGCCATCTTGATTATATTGAGTATCAACATATTCCTACATGTCTAAACACATTGATAGATGCATTGGATAATTATGTGTTAGACATACATTTGAGACATTTAGAAATCCAAACACACATTTTAAAAAATACAAGTAAGTCAGTAGGAACTTTATATTAATACGATAAAAGTTACAAGAAGTGTTTGTCAAGGAACCAAAATATCAAAATAGTGAAGTTCATTGCTTCATATACAAAATCATTAAGGAAGTTTCTCATTGTAACAAACAATTGTCCATGCCACTCTATGGAGTAGTTGACCAATAGATGTCGATACGCCAATTGTATGAATTCGGTAGCGACCAGTAATTTCGTCCATTGTGATATCAGGGATGTTCATGGTTAATCCCTCTAGGTTCCGCTCGATCTCCTTGAGATCCTCGGAAGCAACTCCTCGACCTGTCACAACAACTAACTCTCCTCACCTCTGAATGGGAGATGATCCTAGAGGATGATAAGGTGCCACATATGCATTATTGAGAGCACTTGATTAGTCTTTGATAAATGACAAAAAATATTTTATATAATTAAAATATCAAAAAAATCATATAATGAAAATTTCATTCTTACCTATGTCTCCCCACTAAGATCCCTTAGGAAGATCTAATTCAGGATCCCCACGGAAGTCCTTCCAGTTGTAAGCATAGTCCTCCACCATGATTAGTTGATCTCTCAGCCACTTGAAGAAAGCTTCGTCATACTTGACAAGAGGCACACCACCGTGACGATCCATCAATTCCACCCATATTTTCATCTATTGATATTGTGGAGCGGGTATGCCCCACTCCACCTATAAACGTAAGACGGGGACCCTCTCCAAGAAGAAGAACACTAAAATGGATCCATAACCAAACTATTTCAACCAACCATTCTGACACTTTGTCAGTTTCTTTTTCATGTTCTTCAAGACACCCTCGCACCAATTGAACACCCAAGGCTCCATACACTCTATGGAATAATGAAAGTGGATTTGCAAATCCATGTGGGGAGTTTCAATCCCTGCCATCTTGGATATAGTTTAGAGGATGGTTCAATGGTAAATCCTGAACATCCCTAATGGAAACCTTTCCACTATGATTTATCGTACCTGGCACACAATGGTGTGCAACATAATAATCCATGGGTTCTCCCCCACCCATGCTTCCCAAAAGTGATACCCGAGAGCCTCGATGAGATAACCCCATCAGAAAGTAAATTTCATCTATATCCAAAGTGAGTGTATGCACACCCACGTGAAAGGATTGTTCATTTACATCCCACATATGGACTAGATACTCCAGCAATCTCAGTTGGGCTCTCATGCCCTAAATTTTGAAGAACTTGAGTAAACCACACTCCCGAAGTGTCATGACAGCACTTGAGTCATTCCCAAAAAAACAGTCTTCTTCCTCATGCTCATATTCCCTCCACTCAAGCATTTTGACTGAGGAAAACCTGCCAAGTAACATCAAAAAATGATTAGAGTCATAAAAAAATAATTATTGGAAGTTTTCCTAACTCATTTTTTTCTTTTCAAAAATTGAGTTGCAGTCGTCGAAGGGATTTGATTTTACACAGAGAGACGTCATCGTACCCTGGACTTGAGTCCCCTGGGATGATTTGAGATCGTCGCATTTCACGATATTGTGAGCCTGCAACGATCTCAAAGCGCAATGACCTCCAAAAAATGGACCTAAACTCAAAATTCAACCAATAAAAATGAAATTTTAAACCATGAAAACAAAAATGGGCAAGATATTACCTTTTTGATGGAATCGGTTTGCAAAATGGTCCACCAGGCGCTCTGGAATCGATGCTTGAAATTTGGAAGAAAAAGAGGGTTTTGGGCACTACTTGGGTGAAATTGCAAAATGAAATGGGGTTGTTTTGACCTATTTTATTATTTTTTACCATATTTTATTGCAAAATTAAATTATTTTTAATATTTTACCTATGCCCTAAAGTCTAACCAACTTCACAAAGTGTTTTCTATTATAGATTGAAAGATCTAAGGATGAGACGTTTCATAGGGATCCACCATTTTTTGTTGTTTTTGTGTGTGTTTCATAGGAAAAATTCCGAGCACAATCTTAATTCTTTCTCACGTTCGTGAAACCATGAGAATGCAATCGTGTAAAAGTTTATCTCTTTTTATAACTCGCATTAGTAATACGAAAAACAAACCCTATGGATTACCTTTTAATATCTTTTCAAGCTCCCTAAACACGAAAAGATAGTCGAGCGACCTTGTTCTTTTCACGCTCATAAAAGTATTTGAAGAAAATGTCTGATGAGCGGTAGATTATCTCTTTTTCAATCTCTTTAGACTAACTTATGAAAAAAGACATTATGGAGTTCTCTTTAAGTGTTTTTTAGACTCTCTAAACATTAAAAACCCCTGAGTTTTCTTTCATTGGACTCATAAAACAAGCATCAAAAGGCCCATATGGGATTGAACCACTCCTTCTTAGGGTTATTTAAACACACTCTGAGGGACTCATCCGAAGGATGAGATTACATTACAAGCATATGTTATCCTCCTCAATCTTGTGTAAAAATAAAGAGGTACTCGCCATAAATGGTGGAGGAAAATTGGGAAATAAATGTGTACATGTATCTTTGTTAGTGGCAGTAAAGTCACTCTTGAACATGACACCCCCCTTCATCACTGTATCTAGGTTGGGAAATCTATTTTTGTCTCGTTTGACCATCCACAAGTTCATATGTTGGGTCCTCCTTGTGTCAACGTTGCCAAGACAATTTTCATGTCGTTCATATGTTCAAGAGAAGTCCAACCTAAACAAGCCTTCTATCGAGTCGGTCATCTGCAGTTATAAATTTTCTACCATGTCAACCTTCCCTGATTCAATTCTGAATCACTTCATACTCTTATCTACTTCAAATCTGTTACATATTTCGTGTCATTGATGGGGGATGCATTAAATCCCTCCTATGACGAGTATTTTCATGTCAACTTCAACTCATTATATGGGAACAGGAATTAGAAATCACATTAGTACCTTGAAGAATGCATGCCTCAATGGCAGGTCTCTTTACTTTCAACAATGGGTTCACATCATTGGCCCCTGATTAGAAGATTCCATTGAGTGTTCGACTTCAAATCATTCATTCACATTTATTGGATTGTACTACAGTACCTTGGGAGTCATTGACATCAATGGTGATTTCCCTCACACTTGTTAACGGTTTTCATTAATGACCGGTAATCAAGTGGTTTCTACCATGTTCGAATTCAACACTTGTAATCACATGGTTAGATTCGTACTTAGAGACGATGGAAATAAATACCCTAGATCAGTCCAAGTTGCAACGGAGTATTCATAATTTTGTATTGGCACATAGATCCACTGTGTATGTCTCATGGCTATGTTCAAATTTGAATTCTTTAAGAGCATACATCCACAGTGTATTTCACGTGGCTATGTCGAATCATGATGACATGGATCCATAGTATATGTTTAGTGGCCATGACTCACTTGAAACTTATGATTAGAGTCACTTGTAGTCTAAGTATGGGAATTCCTACCTTAGAAGATGGTATATTATTATGTAGATGCTTGATTTTTTGTAGGTTCCCGACCAATGTGCTCCTTGTTTTCGACACACACATTATACAAATTATTTCAACTGTCACAAGTTCCAACTTCATACTTTGGGGGGAATTATGTTACACATTATTTTGGTCACCAACGACATGTGCATAACTCACTTCCATGTTAGAAAACATTAAAAGAGGCTTTCTCCATGAGAAAAGTGGTTTTCCTTTTCTTCCTTAAAAACTATTACAAGGGAGATCATAGCACCCTACTCTATGCTTGGGGTGTGACGATGCTTGATCGTCACATGATGCACAAAACATGGAATACAACGGCATTGCATGCTGCCTATGCATAGGGTGCGACGATGCTTAAATAAGGGAAAATTAAAAATTCACGAATGTTCTAGAAGGGAATCTTCTAGAAGATGAGGTGGCCTTCGATTAGTTTGAATCTTACTCGCTTCTCTGATTTAGTGGGATCATCCTAATATCCTCGTCCATCCCTCTTTCACCTTATATAAAGAGGGATATCTTATGGAAAATGATAAGGTTTGCAAAGGCTTGCATATGCATGAAGAGTTCTGCTATAGATTATACTTGAGATAGCTTTGCTTTAGCTCATTCATGACAAGTTGGCACTCTTTTATACACATCTAAAAAGATGGTTGGCCAATAGAATCCTCAATGGAAGGTATATTCGCTTTCAACATTGGGTTCACAACATTGGCCCTTGATTGGAAGATTCCATCAAGTGTTTGACTTTAACTCATTCATCCACATTCGTTGGATTTTACTAGAGTACCTTGGGAGTCATTGACATCAATGATGATTTCCCTCGCACTTGTTAACGGTTTTCATTAATGACTGGTAATCAAGTGGTTTGTATCATGTTCGACTTCAACACCTGTAATCACATGGCTAGATTCGTACTTAGAGACGATGGAAATAAAGACCCTGGATATTATCATATTAGTCCAGGTTGTGGCAGAGTATTCATAATTTTTTACTAACACATAGATCCACTGTGTATGTCTCATGGCTATGTCTGAATTTGAATTCTTTAATAGCATAGCTCTACAGTGTATTGCTCATGGCTATGTTGAATCATGATGACATGGATCCACAGTATATGTTTAGTGTCCATGCCTCACTTAACACTTATTATTAGAGTCACTTGTAGTCCGAGTATGGGAATGCCTACCTCAAAAGATGGTATATTATTATGTAGATGCTTGATTGTTTGTATGTTCTCGACCAATGTGCTCCTTGTTTTTGACACACACATTCTACAAAGTATTTGAGTTGTCACAGGTTCCAACTTCATACTTTGGGGGGCATTATGTTACACATTATTTTGGTCACCCCAGTGATCGACTGATGACATGTGCATAACTCACTTCCATGTTCCCTGAAAACATTAAAAGAGACTTTCTCCATGAGAAAATTGGTTTTCCTTTTCTTCCTTAAAAACTATGACAAGGGGGATCGCCGCACCCTGCTTTATGCTTAGGGTGCGACGATGCTTGATCGTCGCATGCTGCACAAAATATGGATTGTGGTGTCGTCACGGGCTGCCTGTGGATAGGGTGAGACGATGCTTAAACAAGCGAAAAGTCAAAATTCACGAATGTTCTAGAAGATGAGGTGGCCTCCGATCGATTTGGATCTTACTCGCTTATCTGATTTAGTGGGATCATCCTAATATCCTCATCCATCCCTCTTTCACCCTATATAAAGAGGGATCTCTTATGGAAAAGGCTAAGGTTTGCAAAGGCTTGCATATGCATGAAGAGTTTTGCTATAGATTATACTTGAAATAGCTTTTCTTTAGCCCTCTAAGTCAGATTGTGGATCTTCTTCAACAAAGGCATTGGAGCAAAGGTGTGTGTGTTGGAGCAAAGAGCCATTGAAAGGGACCTTGAAACATCAAGGAATGGGTTGTATTCTCCACTTTCAATTTTAATATAATGCAGCAATATATTTCTTCCCTATAAAGGTGTCTTGACTTTTATTGTATAACTCCTTGATCTTATACATAGAATCATTGGAATATATATATATATATATATATATATATATATATATATATATATATCTTTGTTCTCTCTCTTTGTTGGTTTGTTCTTCTTAAACATATTCACCATCCCACAAATCCAAATATGGAGCGATAAGGATGACACTAGCGAGGATCAAGCGTCATTTAAAAGGCATGCCACATGTCCCTCTCTGAACTAGTTTATATGACAATGAAATCTAAGGTGAAGTTTGTATTTGTCTTGTTTTGTTCTAGATTCTTATGGAATTTAGGGATATCCATTTGTGTCTGCCCTTACCGATTTGTCCAATAACAAAATTGGCGGTTCCACTGGGGATCCTAACTTCTTTTGGTTTTTTTCTTCTTATTTTCTTTTAGCCTACCTTATTTTAATCAATTTCATTCTCTGAGTCTGTGGGTGACCCTTCTTGACTCCATGGTACTAAAGGTTCATTGAAAAAAAATTTCATTCTTCCAATTTTTCTTTATATTTGGAGATCGTCGCATTGTATCCTATTTTCAGCCTATGATGATTCTTTATTGCCATAGTTTTCTTGTCTAGACCAAGGAAACGACGTCGCACTGTTCTTTGCTGACAGTGCGCGGCAATCCTACATTGTTGCATTGTACCTTACTGCAGCCTGCGACAATTCCTATAGGAATTGTTGGAGTGACAGTCAATTTTCTTTTCTTTGCCCAGATTTTTCTTCATTACCTGGGATGAACTTTTAGATTTGGTGAATGATTGGTTTACATATTTTAAGCCTGGATTTGAATGATTTTCAAGGATTGAGATTCTTCTTCATAAGCTTTGTAAATTTCATCTTTTACTTCTTATCGCAATGGTATAATCTCAAGGTTTATTTCTGGGTGCTTGTTTGATAAGTAGTTCTTGATTTCATTTGAGTTTTGGATTGATTTTAAGTTTTGGATTGTTGTCGATTAAGAAACAATTTTTTTTTGCATTCAACAAAAGGTTTTGTTATCTTTTCATTTTTTTCTTGCATTGTGAGTTTGATTTGGGAAATAGTGTTGAGAGTGCATTAGTCTTCTTAGACCATTCTTTCTTTTTTGGATTATGTCTCTATTCTGATTTGAAAAGGAAAGGACTGAAGTTTATTCTTCTTTTTAGTAGTCTTTGTAAGAAAATTTTTGCATTCAAATATTTGTTGAAAATATAAAATTGGAAGATTTAGAACACTTTGATTGTTTGGAATGCATATCATTCAAAGATTGAGAAATCATGCTTTGTATCTTTTGTATTCTAGAAAGAGAAACCTTCTCCCTATTGTAATTAGAGTTCATCAAATGAAATGATTGCATTTCATCTTTTCTTGCATCTTATTGGGTCAAGGTCAAATACATCATCAGTTTCACTTATGTTTCCCTTTTGAGTAAACAACAACCTTTAAAATACAGCGTAATTTTCAAATCTATTAGCAACTTTTATTTTCCAGAACTTTTATACACCAACATTAGCTAGGATAGTGCTTTGGAATAGGTTGTAAGGCACACTCTCCAAAGCATCAAAACACACAATAGTATCTTGTGATAGGGAGAGTACAAATACACTTTCTGATTTTGTCATGGGAAGCCCTTCTAACACAAGGGTCAATCATGAGGTCGCATTAGGGTCGTCAAAGTTGCTCACCCTACTTTGTTGGTCTTAGTATAGAAATTACACGTATTATTGGGGGTCACTTGAGAAGAAAATCATGTGGGGACCTTATTGAGTTGATTTTGGGCTTAGATACCTTACCCTTCGCATTGATCGGAATTTTGACTGCTTCCCTAGGAATCATTATCATAATTGGTAACCTTAGTGGCCTATCTCTTTAGAGTCTTTACACGAGGTGACTGTGGAGGGGCAAGTTTTCATGGTACCTGGAATCGACGTTGGTCAAACTCACTTGGGCTCCTTGGAGGGTATACCCATGAGTATGAGTAGGAGCTTGCACCAGGGTGTAAGTCTGTTAAGCAGGTCGTCAACGTAACTTTTCTACCTGCTTTATCCCAACCCCTTCTTGTCTTGATTTCATGACATTGGATTTCATCACCAACTAGTGACTTCGAAATAAGAAGGTTTGTTTGCGTGTTTTAAATCTAGATTTTATTAGTGAGTGTTGTTTGTTTCTCTAGTTGTCCATAGCTTTCTTTCATTCTTTATTTGTTGCATCCAACATCGGCCCTCATCATTCACGTAGGATGCAAGGTTTACCTCCAGAAGATCTGGAAGAATACACTCATTTGATTCCTAACTTACCAGAGGGTTCTCCTGAAGGAGAATTCAATAACTAAGTATCCTATGAGATTGGAAGTTATACTACATTGGAGGAATCAATACTTCCTCTAAATCCGTTATTGAGTGTTGTACAAGATCCACTTTTACTCTGGATAAATTCATCGGGAGACATTGTTGCTGAAGATTATACTAGAATACCTATTGGACCTCACATAGAGTCTAGTGTAGACGATCCACCCTTTCAGAGTGAATAGTTTAGAACTCTGGTTCATACTGCTAGAACTTTTAATCCTAGCTCTTTTAGCCCTATCCGTTCTCTTTGGAGGACCTCTTCGGGACACAATATTTTTGAAAAACTAGGAATGAGTCACTTACGCCAAAGGAACTCTAATCAACCTATGGCATCACATATGCCTGTGACTTCCACTGCTTATACAATACCTTTAGATCATTTTATTGGCACAACCAGTAATTTTTTCATAGTTTCAGACCAATTGTTGGTTGGTTCTCATACAAATCTTCCTCTCCAGCTCACTAGCTCTACCATGTTCCCACAAGTTACGCATGTTTCTGTCGAAAGTGCAGTAATCACTCAAGCTCCTATTGGAACACCACTTCATCTTTGATCAAATCCATTACTTCCACCTAGGTATCATGCTATGAATATTTCTATTGCTAATCCTGCCCAGAATCCATCCGGAGGGCCTAATATTTTTTTTCTTCCTGGGTATAATGTTGCAAGTAGTTTTGTTCCTACACCTACATAGGTTCTCTTCGAGGGGACTAGAATTCCTTCTCCACCTTCACCTGGAGGATATAATCATCCTAGCCCCAGTAGATCCAATCAATTTGGAGGCACAATTCATTATGTCGCTTCTAGTTTTCAAATTCTTGTTGGAGGCCAACCTCAATTTGGGTGGAAACCTCAAGTTGGGGGTCATAACCCAGTGTACGGGCAATATACCCCTGGATTACAATCTCAACCTTGGAATTTTCCTTTCCAAGGAAATCAACAACCGCCTGGGGGGAAACCTCCTCAAGTTAATTCTTTTGTACCCCCTAATCATGGGAAACCATATCCAGGTTTTATGAATCCTACCTAGGTTCAAGGTTTCTAGTCTAATGCTCCTTTCCAAGGAATCTCACCCAATCAAACAACCCAAGTTGGCTATTTGACTCAAAACCCTCCACCACTGAATTTTAAAAGACCCTCTAATTATCTACAAACTACTTATGGTCCTACTAGTATACCTATAGGATTACCTCCTCAGAATTACCAGTTTCCTCAAGTGAACAAGCAGTTGTCGTTTCTTGCTACTTTGGGTTTACCAGATTTATATAGAATTTTGAACGATCCTATCTTTCATTCTCCTTATTGATCGTTCATACATGACAAGTTACCATCAAAAATTCCTAAGTTTGACGGTTAATCAAGGGAAGACCCAAATAATCATGTCATGACTTTCCATCTTTGGTGTTCATCCAACTCCTTGATGGATGACTCCATTAGATTACGTCTTTTCCAACGAACTCTAACGAATTCGAAAACCAAATGGTATATTGAATTGAAAAGAGGATTCTTCAATGACTTAAACACCTTAGATATGGATTTTTAATGCATTACCAGTTGTCGATCCAATATGAGACAATAACCAAAATTTTGAGGTCATTTAAAAAATCCTCATCTAATCACATTTCCTATCATATTCATGAGTGGAGGAGGAGAAGACGCTTAATCAAAGTTCCCCTTCCTGATTAACTATTGGCCGAGTGGTTTACCAAGTCACTCATTGGTACTATAGCCTGTGATGTTTCCATGGGTGGTGTCATCACTGAAGAGCAGGCGATTAGTCATGCTCAATATTTGGATCTTGTTTATTCACAAACAGGCACACTATATGACTTCATCCATGATGCTCCTTTCTCATCTATAAATCCAACCCCAACACCTCGAGTAGTTTCTCATGTTGTTGATGGCATGATTAGCACTTTTCACGCTGAGACTCAGTCTAAACAAGCCATCCATTCCAATCCCAAGTATACTACTGGTAATGTACAAAATACTCCTCCTCCGACTCCTCTCGATAAAACTTTTGAGGTTAATTTGGTTCAATCTACACCTATCGGTAAAAATTAAAATAAAAAGAAAGGGAAGGGTAAGAACAAAGAGGACAAAAATAATAATCAACAATCCGATAAACCCAAGACTCATCCTTTTGATGAAAAATAAAAGTGCAAACCTCGTTATCCTTGTCTTATCTTTGGTGAGGATCATTATACGAAAGATTGTCCACGACGTGTTGAGGTTACTAAGTTCCTGCAAGGGACTGGGACACCTCCTACAGCTGTCGTTTTGTCACAACCCTTTCCTTCTCATCAGCAGGCCCAATTGATCATTCATGACCAACCTTCTCCCTATACCACATCTTATGTACTTATGTGTACTAGTGACTCCAATAAGAACGAAGTTGCAGTCACTACTCGAGTCAAAGATTATTCTCCTTCGAAAGAGAAAGTTGATGATTCACCACCTCCATTGGTTCAACCTCCTCCATCGACTTCACCTCCCAACAATCCTATTCATATTGAATGACTGAGTATAGATACAGTTCTTCTTCCTCCTCCGAAGGGAATTGATCATAAGTCATCGTTTAATCCTCACGCACATGCTGCTCAAAACTAGAGTATTGTAGAATATCTTGCGCAGCCACCTTCTACGATGTCAACTCTCGAAGAAATTCAAAGTTGTCCTCCGCAACGGAAGACACTGTTAAAGGATATTGGTGTAATTGATCCTACCAATATGAACTTGATAATATTTGACTTGGAATATCATATTCCAAGACTTCCTCCTCAATTACCATTTCAAATACAAGTTATTCTGGAAAATAAGAATATTTTTCAAACCGTTATTGACGAAGGAGACTCGACTTGCATCATGTCTACACTTGTTGGAAATCCATTGGCTCTCATGTTCTTACCGAGTCACACAACACTCTAAAATAATTTAATGGTACAGGTTTTAAACCTTATGGTTCTCTTCCTTTGTTGTCTATTACGTTAGAAGTCAAAGCGGTTATTGTTGAGGTTAAGGTATTAGATGCACCTCTCGATTACAAAATTCTACTTGGTCATAGTTGGATTGATTCCATGTGTGCAGTTTTTTATACTCTTTTCCATGTGATACATTTCCCTCACCAAGGAAAAGTTGTTACTGTCGATCAACTTGCCTTCTTTAATTCTGATTCACGTACTAGTAACGTACCTTTCATTGTGAAAACACCTCATGGTTATGAGAATGTCGGTGTGGGTCTTCTAAAGAATTCATTGTATAAAATCGTATCAACCATTTTTCGTGAATCCCTGAGTTTTATGACCCTTGGATAGTACCTAGCTTTGACGACTGTCTTTGTTACGACAACATAATGCCTTTAACTCAAGTGGAATTGGCTTATCAAGATATTCAATCGACAACTCCTTATCCCCATTCTCTCTTAGACACATCCTTGGATCCATTTCACGTATTTTTTCACACTGATGAGATGATCATGACAATAATTTCTATGGAAGATACCCCATGTGACGATGGGCATCATCGTTTTATTCTCTTCATGGAACCTGAGAGCATAGAGAGTTACCAACAGATTTCGAATCTGTCTATTGTTGTTACTATTTCCCCTGTTCATGAACCAATACACAATGTTTTGTATGAAGGGAACCTGGGTAAAATTTCACCCACCATCCCTCTATATATTTTGATTAAACCAAAAGTTGTGGAAAATTTTCACATCGGTGCCTCATGTTCTGCTGATTAGATCCGAATTTACAAAGCTCTTTTCCAAGAATTTTGTGACGTTTTTGACTGGAGTTACGAAGAGATTCATGGAATTGATCCAGATATTGTTGTACATGAGATTATGACTTACATGGATGCTAAACTCGTTTGACAGATAATTCACCCAGTACATCCATGCAAAGTTGTTGCTATTAAACTCGAAGTTGAAAAACTTCTTAAAGTTGGTTTTGTCTATCCTGTGGCTTTGACTGATTGGGTGTCTAATATTGTTTTAGTTATGAAGAAAGAAGGCATGATTTGTGTTTGTGTATATTATAGGGATTCAGCAAGGCCTTTCCCAAAGACAATTATCCAACCCCTTTCGTTGACCAGATCTTTGACGACTGCGCCGGGAGTGAAATATTCTCCTTGATGGATGGTTTCTTCGGCTATAATCAAATCAATATTTTACCTGCGGATAAACATAAGATTTATTTTATTTTCCCTTGGGGAACCTTTCCATACTAGAAACTACCTTTTGGTCTCAAGAATGCTAGTGCGACTTTTCAATGCGCTATGTCTTATGCTTTTCATGATATTAAGCACATTGTACAATCTTACCTAGATGATTTACCGACGCATTTTGTGCATAGTCAAGATCACCCGGCACATTTACGGGCCATTTTCCTACGTTGTCGCTCTTATCGCATACGATTGAATCCACATAAATGCGTTTTTGTGTGGAGTCTGGACGACTTCTTGGTTTAATCATTTCTACCCATGGGATTAGGGTGGACCCTCTGAAAATTGAAGCTATTCTCAATATGCCTCCTCCTTCTACATTATGCCAACTCCAACATTTTCAAGGGAAGGAAAATGTTTTACGTCAATTCATCCCTAATTATATTGAGTTAACGAAAGGTTTTACTTGACTTCTTAAAAAGGGTCAAGATTTTGTATGGGACGACATTGCCAACAAAGCCTTTGAAGCTTTGAAACTTGGCTTAACCTGTACACCACTCTTATTTCCACCTGATTATAGTCAATATTATTTATTATACTTAGTTCCTTCAGACTCTACCATCGCTATGTTTCTAGTCCAAGAGGATGATTCACATGATGAACATGTTATCTACTATTTGAGTCGGAGTCTCTCGACCACCAAAACCAAATATTTGCATGTGGAGAAACTAGCCTTGGTAGCTATTCAAGTTGTTCAATGTTTTCGTCATTATATATTATTGCGCACAACCATAGTCATTTATGATTGCAAACCTATGCAACACATCCTTACTCGACAATTGTTGTGGGGTAAATACTCCAAATGGATAGTGATTCTTCGGGAGTTTGATTTGGAGTTTGAGGGAGCCAAATCAAAGAAATCTTTGTTTTTTGCCAAGTTGATATGTGACCTTCCCTCTACTGACACGGAAACTATGGAAGGGGATTCTTTTCCTGATGACTCTCTCTTTCTAATTAGTTCTGATGACATATGGTATGGAGAAATTATCATTTATCTCCAAACCCAAACTTTTTGACCCGATATTTCTAGTGTATATCATCATCGTATTTGGTATCAATCCCATCAATACATTATCCTTGGTGATACCCTTTACCGTCGTGGTATTGATTCCATATTTAGACGATGTCTAACCTATGATGAAGCTGAGAAAGCTTTGAATCACTCTCATTATGGAGCATGTGGTAGTCATATGTCTAGGTATGTCAGTGCCCAAAGGATCTTATGAGTTGGTTACTTCTGGCCTTCATTTTTTAAGGATTGCATTACTGTTGTCCAGAAATGTCACGCTTGTCAAACGTATAACAATAAGAAATGCCACGCTTTTCAAACATAGTTTTCGTTGTTCCATTCGCTAAATGGGGTATTGACTTCATGACATGTAACCCTCACTTGGTCGAGGGGCATGGATACATTATCATAGCCATGGATTATTTCACTAAATGGGTCGAGGCAATGCCTACATTTGATAACACTAGGAAAATTGTAGCGTTGGTCATATTCATTCATATCGTTACTAGATTTGGTGTCCCTCAAGCCATCATCACTGATGATGGTAGTCATTTTTGCAATTTCATGATGTCTGAACTTATTGAGAAGTTGGGTATTCGACACGAAAAATCAACACCTTACTATCCACGGGCCAATGGCTATGTTGAAGCAATTAACAAGGTTCTTACTACTATGCTTCGACGGATGATAGGAATTCACAAGTCAAGATGGAAAACAATGCTCTTTTGGGAATTATGGGCCTATCGTACATACGTTAAATCTTCCACACGGTTCACACATTTCCAGTTAGTATATGGTATGGAAGTTATTTTGTCGATTGAATGTGAAATCCCATCTTTGAAACTAGATGTCGAACTTCTCCCTAACACCTCAGTTGAAGAGGAAGTTCTCTTGTATTTGATGCAATTAGATGAGACTTGTTGTGATGATGCCTTAGTCATTGAAATTCAGAAGAAGCATGTCAAATATCAATATGACAACCATGTTAAACCACTTGTTTTTTTCCAAGGGTGATTTGGTTCTCCTTTACGAACAAGATCGTGACTTATTAGGGGATGGTAAATTCGAGCCCATGTGGCGTGGCCCTTATATCATGAAACAAGTGTTGGAGAAATGGGCTTATGAGATGGTAGATTATGATGGAATTCCTTTCAGTGAACCCACAAATGGGCTTTACTTGAAGAAGTATTATGCTTAAACTATTTTTTCATGAGTGATATGTATTTTTAGTGTATCATACTCTAGTGTTATTTTTTCATTTTTGTTCTGCCTTTTAGTTGCTTACATTGCATTGTGTTTGGTTTCTAGATGTCGATGTATTCGTTACCCTATATCGGATTTGTTGATTGTGCTAGTCGTAGTACTCAAAACCTAGCATCTGGTGCATGGGAAATCTATGCACCTACAGATGTGTTGATCAGCCTACACGGTGTTTGTCTTGGTCGTGCAACTAATAATATCACGGAATATAGTGTAGTTATCGAATTATTAACTGACACCATTTCATTTGGCATATGTCATCTTATTGTACGACTTGATTCATAGTTAGTAGTGTTGCAATTGAGTAACATTTATTCCATCTGAAGTTGTACATTATTACAGGTGTAATTAAGAATTCACCTCCTGGAAAGACATTTTGATTATATTGAGTATCAACATATTCCTACATGTATAAACACATTGACAGATGCATTGGATAATTATGTGTTAGACAGACATTTGAGACATTTATAAATCCAAACACACATATTAAAAAAGACAAGTAAGTTGGTAGGAAATTTATATTAATACGATAAAAGCTACAAAAAGTGTTTGTCCAAGGACCAAAATATCAAAATAGTGAAGCTAATTGCTTCATATACAAAAGCATCAAGGATGTTGCTTGTTGTAAAAAACAACTGCCTGTGCCACTCTACGGAGCAGTCGACCAATAGATTTCGATACACCAATTGTATTGTGTTGGTAGCAACGAGGAAGTTCATCCACCATGATATCAGGGATGTTCGTGGTTAATCCCTCTAGGTTTTGCTCAATCTCCTCGAGATCCTCGGAAGCAAATCCTCGACCCATCACAACACCTATCTCTCCTCACCTCTAAATGGGAGATGATATTAGAGGATGATAAGGCACCACGTCTACATTATTGAGAGCACTTGATTATTCTTATATAAATGACAAAGAACATTTTATATAATTAAAATATAAAAAACATCATATAATGAAAATTTATTTCTTACCTATGTCTACCCACTCAGATCCCTTATGAAGAGATAAGTTAGGATCCCCACGAAAGTCTGTCCTGGCATAAGCATAGTCCTCCACCATGATTAGTTGATCTCTCATCCACTGGAAGAAATCTTTGTCATACTTGACGATAGGCACACCATTGTGACAAGCCATCAAGTCCACCCATATTTTCATCTGTGGATCTTGTGGAGTGGGTATGCCCCACTCCACCTGTAAACGTAAGACGGGGACCCTCTCCAGGAAGAAGGACACTAAAATGGATCCATAACCCAATTGTTTCAATCGACCATTCCGACACTTTGTCAGTTGCATTTTCATGTTATTCAAGACACCCTTGCACCAATTGAATAACTGGGGCTCCATACACTCTATGGTGTATTGAAAGTGGCTTTGCAAATCCATGTGGGGAGTTGCACTCCCTGCCATCCTAGTGATAGTAGAGATGATGGTTCTCAATGGTAAATCCTGAACATCCCTAATGGAAACCTTGCCACTATGCTTTTTTTTACCTAACACGCAATGGTGTGCAACATATTAATCCATGGGTTCTCCCCCACCCATGATTCCCGAGAGTGATAACCGAGAGCCTTGACGAGATAACCCCATTAGAAATTAAATTTCATATATATCCAAGGTGAGTGTATGCAGACCCACATGAAAGGCTTGTTCATTTACATCCCACATATGGACTAGATAATCTAGCAATCTCAATTGGGCTCTCATGCCTTGAATTTTGAAGAACTTGAGTAAACCACACTCCCGGAGTTCCATGACAATTCCCGAGTCATTCCTAGAAAAATAGTATTCTTCCTCATGCTCCCATTCCCTCCACCCAATCATTTTGACTGAGGAAAATCTACCAAGTAACATCAAAAGATTATTAGAGTCATAAAAAATTAATTCTTGGAAGTTTTCCTAACTCATTTTTTATTTTCAAAAATTGAGTTGTGGTCGTCGCAGGGCTTTGCTTTTATGCAGAGTGACTTCGTTGCACCCTGGCCTTGAGTCCTTTGTGGCAATTTGATATCGTCGCAGTTCACGATACTGTGAGCATGCAATGATCTCAAAGCGCGGTGACCTCCAAAAAATCGACCTAAACTCAAAATTAAACCAATAAGAATGAAATTTTAAACCATGAAAACAGAAAGGGGCAAGAGATTACCTTTTTGTCGAAAGCGGTTTGCAAAATGGTCCACCAGGCGCTCTGGAATCAATGCTTGAAATTTGGAAGAAAAAGAGGGTTTGGGGCACTATTTGGGTGAAATTGCAAAACGAAATGGTAAATGGGTTGTTTTGACCTATTTTATTACTTTTTACTATATTTTATTGCAAAATTAAATTATTTTTTATATTTTACATATGCCCTAAAGTATAACTAACTTCGCAAAGTGTTTTCTATTACAGATTGAAAGATCTAAGGACAGACGTTTGACAGGGATCCACCATTTTTTGTTGTTTTTGTGTGGTTTTCTTATGTACAGATGCTTTTAGGGTTTTTTAGGAAAAATTATGCGCACAGTCTTAATTCTTTCTCATGCTCGTGAAACCATGAGAATGCAAATGAGTGACCTTTTATCGATTTTTCGAACTCTCATTGGTAATACGAAAAATGAACCCTATGGAGTACCTTTTAAGCTCTTTTCAAGCTCCCTAAACATGAAAAGATAGTCAAGCGACCTTGTTCTTTTCATGCTCCTAAAAGTATTTGAAGAAAACATCTGATGAGCAGTAGATTATCTCTTTTTTGGTCCCGTCAGACTAACTTATGAAAAAGGACATTATGGAGGTCTCTTTAAGTGTTTTTTAGACTCTCTAAACATGAAAAACCCTTGAGTTTTTTTTCTTTGGACTCGTAAAACAAGAATCAAAAGGCCCATATGGGATCAAACCACTCCTTCTTAGGGTTCATTAGACATACTCTGAGGGACTCATCCGAAGGATGAGCTTACATTGCAAGCATATGTTATCCTCCTCAAGCTTGCGTAAAAATAAAGAGGTACTCGCCAGAAATGGTGGGGGGGAATTAGGAAAGAAATGTGTATCTATATATTTGTTAGTGGTAGTAAAGTTACTCTTGAACATGAAACCCCCCCTTCATCACTGTATCCGAGTTGGTAAATCCATTTGTCTCTTGTTTGACCATCCACAAGTTCATATTTTGGGTCCTCCCTGAGTCAATGCTGCCAAGAAAATTGTCATGTCGTTCATATGTTCAAGAGAATTCCAACCTAAACAAGCCTTCTATCGAGTCATCCATCTGCAGTTATAAATTTTCTACCATGTCAGCCTTCCCTGAGTCAATTTCGAATCAATTCATACTCCGATCTACTTCAAATTTGTTACATATTTTGTGTCATTGATGGGGGATACATTAAGGCCCTCATATGATGAGTCTTTTCCTATCGAATTCAACTCATTATCCAGGAACATGACTTAGAAATCACATTAGTACCTTGGAGCATGCATGCCTCAATGGCAGATCTCTTCACTTTCAACGGTGGGTTCATATCATTGGCCCCTGATTGGAAGATTCCATCGAGTGTTCGAATTCAACTCATTCATTCACATTCGTTGGATTGTACTAGAGTACCTTGGGAGTCATTGAAATCAATGGTGATTTCCCTCACACTTGTTAATAGTTTTTATTAATGATCGGTAATCAAGTGGTTTCTACCATGTTCGACTTCAACACCTGTAATCACATGGCTAAATTCGTACTTTGAGACAATGGAAATAAAGACCTTGGATATCATCATATCAGTCCAGGTTGTGACAGAGTATTCATAAGTTTGTACTGACACGTAGATCCATTGTGTATGTCTCATGGCTATGTCCGAATTTGAATTCTTTAAGATCATATATCCACAGTGTATTTCTTGTGGCTATGTCAAATCATGATGACATGGTTCCACAGTATATGTTTAGTGGCCATGACTCACTTGACAGTTATGATTAGTGTCACTTGTAGTCTAAGTATGAGAATGCCTACTTTAGAAGATGGTATATTATTATGCATATGCTTGATTGTTTGTAGGTTCCTGATCAATGTGCTCCTTGTTTTCGACACACACATTCTACAAAGTATTTCAACTGTCACAGGTTCCAACTTCATGCTTTGGGGGGCATTCTATTACACATTATTTTTTTCACCCCAGTGATCGACTGGCGACATGTGCATAACTCACTTCCACATTCCCTGAAAACATTAAAAGAGACTTTCTCCATGAGAAAAGTGGTTTTCATTTTCTTCCTTAAAAACTGTGACAAGGGAGATCATCGCACCTTGCTCTATGGTTTGGGTGCGGTGATGCTTTATCATCACACACTACATAAAATATGGACTGTGGTGTCGTCGCAGGTTGCCTGTGCATAGGGTGTGACTATGCTTAAACAAGGGAAAAGTCAAAATTGATGAATGTTCTAGAAGGGAGTCATCTAGAAGATGAGGTGGCCTCCGATCGGTTTGGATCTTACTCGCTTATCTGATTTAGTGGGATAATCCTAATCTCCTCATCCATCCCTCTTTCACCCTATATAAATAGGGATCTCTTATGGAAAAGGCTAAGGTTTTCAAAGGCTTCCATATGCATGAAGAGTTATGTTATAGATTATACTTGAGATAGCTTTTCTTTAGCTCTCTAAGTCGGATTGTGGATCTTCTTCATCAAAGGCATTGGAGCAAAGGTGTGTGTGTTGGAGAAAAGAGCCATTGAAAGGGACCTTGCAACATCAAGGCATGGGTTGTATTCTCCACTTTCCATTTTAATATAATGCAGCAATACATTTATTCCCTATAAAGGTGTCTTGACTTTTATTGTATAACTCCTTGATCTTATACATATAATTCATTGGAATATATATATATATATATATATATATATATATATATATATATATATATATATATATATATATATATATATATATATATATATATATTNTATATATATATCTTTGTTCTCTCTCTTTTTTGGTTTGTGCTTCTTAAACAAGTTCACCATCCTGAAAATACAAATATGGAGCGATAAGGATGAAACTAGTTGCTATTGGATAAATCGATAGGTGAGAACACTAACTGATCTCCCTAGATCCTGGATAGGTGGCATACCATTTAAACGTTGCTTCCTCTTGCCATCTCCATCCTAGCTCCGTTCCAACACTCATACAATGATGATCCTGCAAAAGAATGCAACCAACCAAAGTGATAGTAATAGCATAAACTCAATATAAACCTATGTATGTGATCAAGGAATCATACAATAAAACACAACAAGATTTATAGGAAAGAATCATATTACTGTATCATATTAAATGTGAAAGAGAGATTACAACCATGGCCTTGATGTCGTAAGGTCCCTTCCAACTATCCTTTGTTCCCCACACACTTCAAATCCAAGAATTCTGAGAGCATAGATCTGATAATATTCACAAACTATCTTGACAAAATGGCTCCTCTAGCCAAGCTAAATATCTCCAAAGCTCAATCCAATCTAAGCTAATCCCAAAAGCTACAAAGCTATCTCTTTCCATGAGAGTTCCTCTTCTTTTATAAGTTGAAGAGGATAAGGTGAGGAGGTTAGGATGATCCCACTAAATCATGAAAGAGAGTAAGATCCAAACAATTCGGATGCCACCTCACCATGGAAGTTTCTCCTTCTAGAAGCATCGAGAAGATGCTCGTTTTTCCCACGTATGAGCATTCTTGCTCCCTACTTATAGAGCAACCTGTGAACCTCTCACAACCCAGCTATGGTGCAGCCTGCAAGAATAAGGCATTCTTTCACCCTATCCATAGTGCAGCATGCGAAAATCATCTTTAATAGGGTTTTCACAAAGGAAAATGCAACTTCTTTTCTCAGGAAAAGTTCTTCTCCCTTCTTTCTTTAGGAACTCAGGCCACTAACCCCTCTGAAGACTACAGATAGGTTTACATTATTAACAGTCATAGGGATGATGAAAATAATGTGTAATAGAGAGCCCCCCAAAGTATGAAGATAGAACAGAGTGATAGCTAAAATACTTTGTCAAGTGTGTGTAGGGAACAAGGAACAGTCGATTGGAAACCTGCCAACAAACAAGGAAATACAGTACAATAATATATCATCACTGAGGTAGGCATTCCCATACTTAGAATACAAATGACTCAAAGAATAAATGTTGACATGCGAAGATCCATGTCAATTAATACAGGTCATGGCCACCAAACATACACTGTGGATCCATGCCAATATGACTCAAATCTGAACATAGCCACCAAAAATACGTTGTGGATATATGTGTTAAAGACTCAAATTTGAACATAGCCACGAGACATACAATGTGGATCTATGCAATAGTACAAACTAAATATACTCCAACGCAACCTGAATTCGTGAGAAAAGATTCAGGGTCTTCATATCCACCACTCTATAGTATGAATCTAACCATGCGAATACATGTGTTGAAGTCGAACATGGTAGAAACCACTTGATTACCAGTCGTTCGTGAATATCGTTAACAAGTGTGAGAGAAATCACCATTAATGTCAATTACTCCCAAGGTACTCTAGTACAATCCAATGAATGTGAATCAATGAGCTGAGGTCGAACACTCGACAGAACCTTCCGATCAAAGGTCAATAATGAAAACCCACAGTTGAAAGAGAGGAAACCTGCCATTGAGGCATGCAAGTTCTAAGGTACCAATTGGTTTCTAAGTCTAATTCTTTGATAATGAGTTGAAGTCGACAGGGAAAGACTCGTCACAGGAGGGCCTTAATGTATCCCACATGAGTGACATGAAACAGGTAACAAGATTTGAAGTAGATCATAGTAACAAGTGATTCAGGATTGACTCAGGGATGGTTGATGCAATAGAAGGCTTAAGGACTATAGAAATGGCCAACGCAATAGAAGGATTTTCGGGTTGGACATCTTTTTGAACATATTGACGACAGAACAACTATATTGGAAACACTGACTCAACAATAGGGATCACATACCAATTTGTAATCTTATAAAGGAGTATGATAAAGAAACAAGGGGATTTTCCAACCTAGATACAAGGTGAGTGAAAGGGTCTCATGTTCAAAAGTGACTCTTCCATGGAATACAGGTTTAGACACATTTCTTTCCCAAATTTTCCCCCACCATTTCTGGCGAGTACCTCTTTATTTTTACACAAGTTTGAGGAGGATAACATATGCTTGAAATGTAAGCTCATCCTTTGGATGAGTCCCTCGGATTATGTTTAACGAACCCTAAGAAGGAGTGGTTCGCTCCTGTAAGGGCCTTTCGATGTTTGTTTAATGAGTCCAAAGATAGAAAACTCGGGTGTTTTTCATGTTTAGAGAGTCTGAAAAACACTTAAAGAGAACTCTCTTAGTTCCTTTTTCGTAAATTAGTTCGATGAGACATAAAAAGTGATAAACTATCGCCCATCGAATTTTTTCTTCAAATACTTTTACGAGCATGAAAAGAACAAGATCGCTCGGCAATCTTTTTGTTTTATGGAGTGTGAAAAGAGCTTAAAGGATGCTCCCTTGTTTTCATTGTTTTCGTGTTACCATGATGAGTACGAAAAGATGAAAAAAGTATACTTGGTTGCGTTCTCATGTATTTTCGAGCACAAGAATGAACGAAGACTGAGCTCGGTAATTTATTCTCATGTATTTACAAGCATGAGAAAGAACAGAGACTAATCTCAGGATTGTTTTCATTTTTACACAAGCTTTAAAACAAAACAAAACTATGCTTGGACCTGGTTTCATTTTTACACAAGCTTGAACTAGAGGAAACTATGCTTGAGGTAAGTGGTTTCATTTTTACACAAGCTTGAACCATAGAAAACTATGCTTGGAATTCCCAACGCATAACACGGGGATGGTTGGTACTTATCCCCTATCTTAAGAAACTAGCGGCTCTAAATTCAGCATGAAGTCCAAAGGCTTAAAACATTTCCCCCCAAGCTTCATCTCGTCCAACTGCAAAGGAGAATGAAGCTTCAAATACTAGACGAAGGACTTGACTCAAACAGAGAGGGGGAAGTTGTTTAATTTTTTAACGAGCCTGACACGGGAGAAGAACTATGCTTGTGAATCCAGGTTCAATCCCCAGACATTTGTTTCATTTTTTAACGAGGTTTCCACAGAGACGAAAAAACTATCCTCGTAAATGGTTTCATTTTTTAACGATCTTGAAATCAAAAATCCATGCTCAAAGTTGGTTTCATTTTTTAATGAGCTTGAAATTAGAAAATCATGCTCGAAGACCTATGTTTCATTTTTTAACGAGGTTGCCTTAGAGACACAAAAACTATCCTCGAAGTCTCTGATCTTGATCATGGATTCCAAGAGGACAATGCTCCAGAATGACACCATGTCAAGGGACAAAACCTGGTCACGGCTTCCAAGTGGTCATCACTGGAAGGAAGAAACACACTATGGAAGGACACCATGTCAAGGGTCGCGACAGGAGTAAAGAGATCAGGCTCTAACAACCCTATCGAAGATCACCATGTCAACTACTGGATCTAAGTCATTAGAATTTGAATTCATGGGAGACAACGCCACATAAATGACATGTGGTAGGGGTGATACTGTCTTCATATAAGAACCATTTAGGGAGGTAATCTAGTCAGGACCAATGAATGAAAGTTGATCAATAGTCACCATTCTTCCATCATGTGGGAAATATATCACGCGAAAAAGAGTGGACACAATAGCTTTCATGGCATAGACATAATCTTGCCCAAGGAGTAAAGCAAAATACAAGGGGTATTGGACGACCATGACATCAATAAAGACAATTTTCCCTCCCAAAGTTACAGGAAGCTGAGGAAGGGTCCCTAAAGGTTGACTGGTTCTTCTGTTAAAAGCTAACAAATTTTGTGTAACCGGGGCAAGCTAAGGACAACCCAAAGCTTGCCAAGCAAAAGAGGACAAAATGATAACGGATGCACCTTCATATATCAATGTATGAGGAACATCTCGACCACAAACTTACACTGTAATCTGTAAAGGAATGTGAGAGGGAAGACGAGGTCTAGTTAGCACACCCCAATTAAAAAGGATAGCCTCATTACTTGGAGGGTGTTTCACGGGAGAAAGAGGAATACCCCCCGACATGGTAGAGTCTGTGTCAACGAGAAAAATGTGGGAAGTATCAGGTTTACTCTCGAGCAGGAGAGTAGGATTGACTGATGACGAGATCGGATTGACCACTTGGGTTGCATTCTCCAAGGAGAGAATGGGATCAACGCTTGAAAAAGGATCGACCGCTTGGGTTTCACTCTCTAACAGGAGAGTGGGATCAACTGAGGATGGGATCGGATCAACCACTTGGTCTACTAGTTCAACCAAGTACATGACCAAATTGACCACTTGATTAACCAGACTGACTAACAGAGGCACTGGATTAATCATTCCATCAAATACAAGTGGGTCGAGAGTAATCTTGTGATAAGCAACTGAAAGTTGAGGCTAGGAAATAGTCATGTCTTCCAGGAATTTTGAGGCTTCATCCATACAAGGGAAAAGGTGAGTTAGATGACTCCCTTTGCATAACATGCACGGGAACTTGACTCTACTTTTCTTTTTCCCAATGGTATTGTGACTAATTGACAGGAGATCATCAACATGTTTTTCAGAGGTTGACGACATGGGTTGGTCATGGTGTGTAGACCATACTTCTTTAACCTTGGATAGACCAGGGAAATCCTTAAGAAGATGGCTACCCTTACAAAGCTTGCAAGGGTACTTGGGCTTACGAGTTGTTTGAGTGATGTTGACATCATCAACACTCCCAGCACAATTAATAGTAACTGGTTGTTTTCCAACATGATTAGCAGTGATTGGAGGTTTTGATCCTTGCTCATTTTTCTTCTTCTTATTCTTAATTTTCTTCTTCTTCTTATTCACCAGGTTACTATCTTCAAAGATTTCACTCGGCGAAGAACATGAAACAGGAGAAGAGCTTGCGAGTGAAGAAGGCGAAGAAGATCTTATTGGTGAAGATGGTGAAGGATCAACATGAGGTTGATGTTCTTGGGGGAAAGTACTTACGACCGAATCACTTACTGCATTCAGGATTACCTAAGTGGAAAACAACCACACCGACAATCCAATCGTGAGACCTGGAAGGCTCAAAGTAGCGATGTGAAGAGGACCAATGTTTCCATAAGAAGAAAAAAAAAAGGTTCCCCTAGAGCAGGGGTTCCTTCATTGGTCATTTCATGAACTGATGCCATATAAAACAAATCCAACCTAGAGTCTGCTAGGGAAAACAAACAGCACATGCTAAAAATCTAGGAAGCAAGCAAACAAACAAAACCTTCTCACAATGAACACACTAGTTGGTGATGAAATCCAATGTCGCAGGAACAAAGTAAGAAGGGGCTAAGATAGAGCGGGTGGAAAAGTTATGTTGATGACTTTCTTAATGGACTTACACCCTAGTACAAGCTCCCACACATAAACGTGGGTATACCCTCCAAGGAGCCCGAGTGAGTTTGGCCAACGTTGATTCTAGGTACTGTGAAGACTTGCCCCTCCACAATCACCTTGTGTAAAGATCCTAAAGATATAGGCCACTAAGGTTACCCATCACTACAGTGATGCCTGGGGAAACAGTCGGCAGTCTGATCCACATGCAAGGGCAGGGTATCTAGCCCAAAATCAACTTGAAAGGCTTCCACTCATAATTGTGGGTATACCTCCAAGTGACCCCCATAATACACACAATCTCTACACCAAGACCAACAAAGCAGGGTGAGTAACTCTGTCAGTCTTAATGCGACCTCATGATTGACCCTTGTGTGAGAAGGGCTTCCTAAGACAAAATGTAATAAGTGGATTTAACTCTCCCTATCACAAGATACTATGTTTGTTTGCAACTTTGGAAAGTTATCTTTCACACCTATTCCAAAGCCCTACAACTAATCTAATGTAGGTTTTCTACCAAAAAATATAAAAATGTCTAATCAATTTTAATAAGTGCTTTATTTTTAAGGCAGATGTTACTCAAAAGGAATATGGTGTGGACAAAATGGTGTTTTGACCGACTCGAAAGTTATGCAAAGAGATGAAGATGCAATCTTTTCATTTCAATGAGAGTTATGCTACGAGAACGAGAAAACATTTATCATTCCCGGATGCACAATGTCCCAACATTTTAAAAACCTCATCAATATCAATATCTTTAAGAAATGAGCAAAATAGACTGTACACCAATACACAATTCATGCCCCC
>ML795708.1:225876-262906 GCA_009831015.1 Picea engelmannii | reverse complement strand
CCCCCCCCCCCCCCCCAGCCATGAGGAGGGGAAATTTTCAGAATTTAAGACCAAAAGATGTCAAGAATCATGCAATTTCGCTACTTCAAATGCAAGGATGCCCCCAATCTAATATAAAGAAAGAAATTAAATCTTTTTGTTTCAAAAATTTCACTAAAATAAATAATGAACTTTCTTAAAACAAAGAAACCCAAACTAAAAGGTTTCTTTTAAAGCAAACTATTCAGAAGAAATCATATCTTTCCCTAAACAATTATAAAGAAAACACACGCTTTGTAATTGAAAGAAACTCAAAGAAAGAGACTAATCCTTCAAAACCAAACAAAGCAAAGATGGCTAAAAGAAACTCAAAGAATGTCAAGAATATTGTAAACAAATCAATATAGGCTCCAAAAGTTCAATCCAGTTGATCAAAGCAAAACTAGGCATCAAAAGATAACAAGACCCAATCCAATTTTTTTTACAAACAAGTTCACAACCTAGTAGTGGGGTGCAGTGTGAAAATCAGGTATTTTTGCAGTCTAGACACAGGTATGGTGTGAACAAGTTGCACTAGTTTAAATAGTGGGGTGCGAAAATCAAGGGTTTTCATAGGCTCCAAATAGGTACAGTGTGAGACTATTTGTAATCAAAGAGATTTTGGAAAAAGGACAAAAAATCTAAGTGAGATTTCAGATCCAGAGACTCTGTATGGATCTCCCATGGACTCGGAGACTAGAAGTCAAGAAATCAAAGCAAAGGAAACTAGACTAACTAGGAAACAATCCGGTCCCCAATGGAGTCACCAATTTTGTTATTGGATAAATCGGTAGGTGCAGACACTAACTGATCTCCCTAGATCCACCTGGATCTAGAACAAAACACACCAGAACATGACGTTTTCCTTAAGTTTTAAATATTGAATTTACTAACTAAAGAGGGATAGGTGACATACCCTTTAAACGTCGCTTCCTCTTACCATCGCCATCCTAGCTCCATTCCAACACTCATACAATGATGATCCTGCAAAAGAATGCAACCAACCAAAGTGATAGTAATAGCATAAACTCAATATAAACCTATGTATGTGATCAAGGAATAATACAATAAAACACAACAAGATTTGTAGAAAACAATCATATTATTGTATCATATTAAATGTGAAAGAGAGATTACAACCATGGCCTTGATGTCGTAAGGTCCCTTCCAACTGTCCTTCGTTCCCCACACATTTCCACTCCAATAATTATGAGAGCATAGATCTAATAATATTCACAATCTATCTTGACAAAATGGCTCATCTAGCCAAGCTAACAATCTCCAAAGCTCAATCCAATCCAAGCTAATCCCAAAATCTCCAAAGCTCCAAAGCTATCTCTCTCCATGAGAGTTCCTCTCCTTTTATAAGTTGAAGAGGATAAGGTGAGGAGGTTAGGATGATCCCACTAAATCATGAAAGAGATTAAGATCCAAACCATTCGTATGCCACCTCACCATGTAAGTTTCTCCTTCTAGAAGCATCGAGAATATGCTCGTTTTCCCCACGTATGAGCATTCTCGCACCATGCTTATAGAGCAACCTGTGAACCTCTCGCAACCCATCTATGGTGCAGCCTGCGAGAATAAGGCATTCTCGCACCCTAGCCATAGTGCAGCATGTGAAAATCATCTTTAATAGGGTTATCACAAAGGAAAATGCAACTTATTTTCTCAGGAAAAGTTCTTCTCCCTTCTTTCTTCAGGAACTCAGGCCACTGACCCCTCTGAAGACTACAGACAGGTTTACATCATTAACAGTCATAGGGATGACGAAAATAATGTGTAACACTAGTGAGGATCAAGCGTCATTTAAAAGGTATGTCACTTGTCCCTCTCTGAACTATTTTATATGACAATGAAGTCTAAGGTGAAGTTTGTATTTTGTCTTGTTTTGTTCTAGCTTCATGTGGAAGTTAGGGAGATTAATTTGTGTCCACACTTACTGATTTGTCTAATAACACTTAGCACCCCTTTTAACAGGTTTTCATTCTGATATTTTTGTTTAAAATAATCATTACATTATGAAGAATCCAAATACATCTCCTTGAACCACCTCTCGCCTTGCAGGGACATTACTGTAGTCGTTGTTGTCTGCTCTGTGACCTAATTTCCAGTGATCCAACTCTTGTTTTGACTCCATCAAAATTCATGGAAAATTGTTTGGTTACATCCATGTGACCTCCCTACAACTTTTGACAGAAGGTAAGGCATCCCACTACTTGAAAAGATTCTCTAAAAATGGGATTTGAATCCAGCTATTACAGACCCTAGGGTTCGAACCTTACCACCTCACCTCCCTTGTATATCTTCTTCTTTTGCTTGGCATGCTTGTCATGTTCCATGGTTGTTGGTGAAGAGTGATGTGATGATGGTGAGTGTAGGGGTTAGAAATATTTGAATGTTGTGCAGTAAATCCTAGATTGTTAGGATTTATTCAAGAGATGGGGATTTAGCAGCAAGGAATTTCGCAGCAACTGGATAGAAATTTCGCAGCGAATAGTAGTTTAGCATAAGATAAAGATAGTGAATTATTTTGATGGAAGATAGGGTTGAAGTACCTAAGAGATCTATAGCATAAAATGAAGTTTCAATGGCATCCAAGAATAATTCCATACCTTATCATTTCGCATCATATCGAACCAATTTGAACTTTCGCATCAAACAGACAGTTTCACAACAAATCACAGTTTCGCAGTGAACCAGAGCTTTGATGATTTTAAAGAGGAAATAACACATGACTATAAAAACATGATTGACAAGGACATAACAGAGTCCCATGACCTTACTCCCATTATTTCTTGACTGTTATGGATATAGGGTATCTCTTTAAGTGATTTGACATTGACAGTTAGTCGTTCTGAAAATCTAGGAGGTTTTGCAACGAAATTTGAACTGATTGGTTGCAAGTCTTTAAAAGGTACAATTTGGATTGGAAAGTGTAAGTAACCTCTGGTACATGTGATATCATGTTCCCATGACCCTTTTAAGAGATAATGTAACAAATTACAACTCACCCTTTTCAAATGATGACAAATATTGTGGAGTCATGGAGTCTTACCATCTTTAAAGCATGCACAGATAAAAGAGGAAACACTCAAAGCCACACAAAGAATCCAAATTAGATGACTTATGCATAAACTTATCAGACTGAAAAGTGAATATCTAAAACAAGACAGATATAGAGCATACTATAATGAATTTTTCATCAATAAATTCTCATTCAAATGAAGAAGAACACTTTTAATGATAAACGAAGAAATAAAAACATACACTGAGAAAATTGACTACAATAGCTTAACATAGGAATTTCTGAGGAAATGGCTCAAATATTTGTGTATGTAAAACCTTTCATTAATATTAGGAAAATGTTACACCACCAAGAGTCTCTTTCTTACTCAGCTCTCGAACCCTTTTACAATCCTCCTCGTGATAATATATATAATGTCATTACAATCTAACTTAATCAGGTCGAAATCGTTAGGGTTTCACTTTCAATAAGGAGTTACAACTGATGAAACTGATTACAAACTAATTTTCCATAGATTCCTATAATTTAGGGTTTAATTTTCTTGACTAACTTATACAACTATAACATATCTCTATTACATATATTTAATGGAAAAATCGTTTATTATTCGATCAGGATGTTGACATGGAACACTCATCATATCTGGCAGTTGAATATGCTTTCACATGGGCTGACTATGTGATTTTGCAGCAACCAGGAAATTTGTTGTGAAATATTTTTTTTAGCTTTCTGATGTTCCATAATTGTTCCAAGCTTGATCTAGCATCTCCAAAACTTTGAGTTGACCTCACAAAAAACAAAAACGTGATCTATCTTGAATATCACCAAATAATTCCACTGCCACTTGAGTCAACAAATATATCTTTTCCTTTGCAATTTGTTCCTTCCTCAATATCTCCTTTGCCTTCAATGTTCTATTATTTCTGTATAGGTTTTTCACTTGTTTGTGTAGGGTCAGAGATCTTGTAATCATCCTTTTGTTGTTTTCCAAGGATCTTTCACATAAATACAAGTGTTTTGATATCTTTTTTTTCATTTCTCTATTTTCTTCCCTCAGTTGTATAATCACAGCCTAAGCTTATTTTAATTGTTTCCTTAGTATTTTAATTGTCATGTAATATTCTTCTGAAGGATATTGAACCTCAACAACTTCTTCAACAACACATTGAACATGCGTCTCAGATATGGTCTCTTCATCATGGACGTGCTTCCTTGTTGATGATCTAGTCACAGGTCTTCCAAGTCTTTCTTTGTCAAGTACTTCTGGACTAAACATCACTTTTTTACCTGGTGGAGTTTGGACTTACACAATTTCCTCATCTTCGTGATAGGGAGATATCTCATCTGTAGGGATTAGTTTATTTTTTGTTGACCTGGTGAAGGGTCTCCTCGATTTTTCCATTTATGTTGATTCAGTAGTGAAAAGAAGTTTTTTTCCTTTCATTTTGCCTCTCTTACTGTCAGAGGTTTCTTCAATGTTTACAATTGTCTTTATACCCTATAGTGGCTCTTTACCCTTTTTCTTGGATCCTTTTCTGAGAGAAGTTTTGATTGTAGTTTCAGGTGTTTCAATCATAATAGGTTGTTGTTCTTTATCATTACCTCTTTTTCTTTTTAAACTGCTAGAATATGCTTTATCATTTATGGAAGGGGTACTTCCCTTATATGGTGGAGAACTGATGGTATCTTCACAAAACCCTAATGTAGACAAAAAATAACTCCATTCTCCATTTGTTTCCCTAAGCTCCTCAAGGACTAATATCTTGATAAGACTAAAATGAAAGAGACTATATTCAATTTGCTTAGACTTTGCTTGTACTTTGTCAACCATTTTCCCCAGTATTCTACAAAGATAATATGGAATATTTATAGATTTATTACCTATGAAATGCATGAGTAGTTTGATATGGTACAGGTAAACCTTGTTAAAACTCCCCTCACACGTGAAATATCTCTAGATCACTCTCAGCAGCTCGTCATGGGGTTCTAACATATGGCTCCTTGGAACCCCTTTTGACATGTTTTCATTCTGATATTCTGGTTTAAAATAATAATTACAATATGAATAATCCAGAGACATATTCTTGAACCACCTCTCACCTTACAGGTGCATTTTTGTAGATGTTGCAACTATTTGCTCTGTGACCTGAATTTCCAGTGATCCAACTCTTGTTTTGACTCCATCAAAATTCATGGAAAACGGTTTGGCTACCTCCATGTGACCTCCCTACAACTTTTCACATAAGGTAAGTCATCCCACTGCTTGAAAATATTCTCTGAAAATGGTATTTGAATCCAACAATTTCATACCCTTGGGTTCGAACCTTACCACCTCACCTCCCTTGTATATCTTCTTCTTTTGCTTGTCATGTTTGTCATGTTCCATGGTTGTTGGTGAAGAGTGATATGATGATCGTGAGCGTAGGGGGTAGAAATATTTGAACGGTGTGCAAGAAATCCTAGAGTGTTATGGTTTATTCAAGAGACAAGGCTTTAGCAGCAAGGAATTCCGCAACAACTAGATAGAAATTTCGCAGCGAATAGCAGTTTAGTAGAAGATAAAGATAGTGAATTATTTTGATGGAAAATAGGGTTGAAGAAATTGAGAGATCTATATCATTAAATTAAGTTTCAATGGCTCTCAAAAATCATGTCATGCCTTTAAATTATTTTGCAGCAGATCGAACCAACTTGAACTTTCGCAGCAGACAAGAAGTTTCGTAGCAAATCATAGTTTCAAAACGAACTAGAGCTTTGATTATTTTAAAGAGGAAATAACAGAAGACCATAAAAACCTTATTGACAAGGAAATCATTGACTCCCATTTCTTTACTCCCATGATTTCCTGACCTTTATAGAGATAGGGTAATTATTTAAGTGATTTGACATTGAGAGTTAGTCGCTGCGAAAAACTAGGAGGTTTCACAGTGAAATTTGAACTGATTAATGGTTGCAAGTATTTAAAAGGTACAATTTGGATTGGAAAGTGTAAGTAACCTATGGTACATGTGATATCATGTTCCCATTACCCTTTGAAGACATAATGTAACTTAAGACTCACCCTTTTCAAATGATGACAAAGATTGGGGAATAACCACGTTACACAACTAACTTGACCTTGAACAAGACTAACCACTTCACCTATGACTTGAGATAATGATTTTCTTATACATGACTCAATAAAAACCCCAAACTTGACTCATAAATTAATGAACCCAAGAAAATATTTCATTGAACAATAACCCTAGGACCCTGACACATGATCTTTAAGAGACCAGGACATGACTACAAGACTCAATAGCAACAAAACAAGGAGTTTTGACTTTGTAAATTTAAACTGACTAATGGATAACATCCAATAAGCATCCTTAATCACCACCAAAATCTCACTTTAATCATTGGAAGTTGTACTAGTCTTTCCTAACTTTATTTCTAATATCTTGAACTAGATTTTGGATGGTTAAATTTGCAGCCATTATCATTTTATTTTGTTGATATATATTTATATAATTGCTGCAAATTTGGGACAGAAATGTTTCTTTCTTGTTCCATTTGGTTTAAAGGCTTATATATCCATTATAATTTGTCTTGTTTCAAGAAGGGATAACATTGTTTTCCAGGTCTAACATCATTTTGCAGGCATCTATCACTTGGAAACCATGTGTCCTTCTACAAGATTGATTTTCAAGCCTTCCATCATTTCTATCATTGACCTATAGGGGTTTCACTTATCATCTCTCCATCCTCCATCTCAATCCCCCTAGGTTCACCTGGGCTTCACCCCTTGTGTAGGATTTCTCCTTCACTAAAGTGAGGAGAGGGTTTATCTAAGGTGATAGTGGGTAGACTCTCCCACAATTATCGCCATCTCATGGATAACCTAGGTATAACCTGATTAAACATGAAAATCATTGTGATTTCACAATCATTATCAAACACTGCCATGGATAATTCCCACTTCGTAAAATAGTCTACAGCCACTATGATATATTGATTCCCCTTAGCTAAAACGAGGTGACATGTCATAAAATCAACCCCCCACTTGGTGAAGGGGTCGACGGTGATGATGGGAAACATAGGACTAGGATGTGCATGCATCCTTTTAGAAACGATTTGGAAATGGTGACATTTCTTAACCGCTTTCATGTAATCTTTAAATATCATTGGCCAAAACTATATGGCACACAAAAATATTTTGGGTTGTTGTCAACCCAAACAGATGACCGCCACATGCTCCACTATGGAAATCCTTCAAAACCAACTTTGCTTCTTCATGAGTGAGGAAGCAATGGAGAATTGAATCTACCCCTCAACGATACAAAGTGTCACCAATAATGAGAGAGTTCTTTGTAATGTGTCGAATCCATCGTTGATCATCTCGCGAGAAATGCAAAGGAAACTTCATTGTCTAGAGATATAAGATAATATCTATGTACCAAGGATCGAAAAAAGAGATGAGGAATATATGCTAATCTGGAAACGGGTCAATATCTACGACATCCTCCTTCTCTACTAGAAACTTTGACATAAGTTCAGTGAATACTAAGTACTTTTTGGATTTGGTAGAATCAAAATCCAAATCAAAACAAGCCATTTGTTGTACTTCCATCCAATTATTCATTGAGTCAACACGTACTAGAAAGGATTAATGTTAGCGATGACAATTTTCTTGTGCAGTAAAATGTAATGTCGAAGATGCTAAACAACATGGAATTCTACTAATGTCAGCTTCTCAACATGTGAATACTTTAGTTCAAGACCAACCAAGACATGACTTAGATAATAGATGATGATCTCCTTGATCTCATCATCTTCCTGAACCAACACCATTCCAATAGAATATTCCATTGTTGTAAGGTACAATAGGAAATATTTATTGTAGTCAAGAGGACTAAGGAAAGGGGTTGACATTAGATATTTATTCAATGCATCGAATGAATGTTGTGTCGATTCATCCCATAAAAAAGGGACTCCCGACTTCAAAATTTTCATAAATCCTTTAGTGATATCAACATAGTTTGGTATGAAATGACGAAGGAAATTTTCCTTTCCTCGTAATCTTTAAAGTTGAGGCACAGTACACGTGGGATGAAACTGCAGTATTGCCTCAACATTCAAAGGGTCAACCATGATCCCTTTGATTGACACAATAAACCCCAAAAGACACCCTGAGGTGACACATAAAATGCACTTATGAAGGTTCAAGATAATTTGATAATCTCGACACCTTTCAAATACAAGGAGGAGGTGTAACAGATGTTGCACTTTCTTACGAGAATGAGTTGTAAGATCATATAGATAATCCTCCACTATGTGTTTGAGATCATGGAAATCAAACATCATGGCCCATTGAAAAGTAACTTCAACATTTTTAAGGCCAAAGGCAATTTTATTGTATGCAAAGGTTACCAGAGGAAAAATAAAAGTAGTCTTGTGTTGGTCCTCGGGATGGATTTGTATCTGGTTATAACTAGAAAAACCATCTATGAAAGAGAAAATTTCACTTCACGCACGCTCATCGAGGACTTGATCGATCAACAACACAGGAAAGTTATCTTTAGGATGAGCTTTATTTAAATCTCTAAAATCCATGTAGACTCTAATGGTACCATGTTTATTGTCAACCGAAATGAGTTTGGATACCCATTATGTCAATGGGGCTGGATAGATAAATCCTTCCTTAAGCAAATTCTCTACCTCGGCTTTAATGATTGATGCTTTCCTAGGGTTCATTGGTTACAACTTTTGTCAAACTGGTTTAGCATTCGCATAAGTTTGAATCTCATGATGGACGATCTGAGGATCTATCCCCTACATTTCCTCATAAGACTAGGTGAACGCGTCGCAAAACTCCTTAAAAAGGGTCGTGTATGAACAAGTATCTTATAGAGAACAGGTCACCCTAATAAAAACATTTTCCAAAACATCAAGGGTCTTGGAGATATTGATCGAGATAGTCTTTGAAATATTTTCCATGTTCCCTTCAACATATATGTCGTGAGTTACCAAAGGGTTCAATGGACGATCAACATCTCCAATCATGGTTGAATGAAATTCTCCTTTCTCTATGTGACTCAACTCAAGAAGGAAATAAGACCTACGATGTAAGACTTCCCAAGGTCATTCAAGACCTGTCATCACCTCTAGAATAGCCTCATCAGAAGGGAGGATGATATCCAAGGAATCGTGAGAGTTGGAAGAATTAAGAGCCCATACAGGCTCTAACACAGGATCCAATTCCTCCGTCAAGGTAGAGATGGATCTTCATCTATAGTAGCTCGTTGAATGGATTGATAAGATATCTCCATTGCAGAAAATGGAATTTCCATTCTAGTACATTCCAATATGTCCCCTGAAGTCGACAGGGGAGGTAGAGTCCATGGATCTTCAAAGTAAGAAGTTTGAAATCATAAAAAATGAAAGATATCGGCTTTTAGCATAGACTATTTAGGAGAATTCAAAACGACATTAACTTCTAATGACGGTGATGGAAAATCGAAAGTATCCATCAGGGAAGGATACATCCTGGCACCCCAATTTTCAGGTGCTCATTGTGAATTTTCAATCAAAGGAATTGTTAGCACTCTTTCTGTCTTGGGCATTTTTCAAAGAAAAAGTTTCATTGTGGAAACTTTAGGTAGCACCTCCATTAAATTTTGGCAAGTGATGATCGGGATTCACATTTTTTGTCAAATTTTATAAAAATTTGGGTGCAATCTTATATTTATCAAGGCTAGGGTTTGTTTTGGCCAAATATAAAATTGTTTCTGCCCTCGGGATTATTAGGATTCTAATTGTGTGCAAGGTCATGAATAAAATAGAGCCTGAGCCTAAAAACATGTGTCAAGTGTGCGCTCAGGTAGATATTTAGGTGTCAAGAATAACACCTAAAAATTCATAAGTGGCAAGAGAAAAATTCCACAAGGGAATCTATGGGGAAATTTATTCAAAAGTCTAAGTGCTAGATCGCCCAAGTGGTAAAAAACCGATTCTCTGTGCCATGTTTGAAACCCTTAGAGAATGTGGAGTATGCAATCAAGGAATGGCTTATTGTTGAAATGATGTTTTGCAATATTATGTCCATGGTTATAATCATCATGGATGATTTTTAGAACCTTAGAGGATGGAATGAAGTTTCAACCTTCACTGATTGGGAAAGGTGATAGTGGTTTTTCCCAATCCGTTTCAAAGATAACATTGATGTTGTATGTGTAGCATCCTTTTGCAAGACTATCGAATGGCAATTTAAGTATTGTGAAATGTTTAAATATGGATATTTGGGATCAGTTGGAAGGAATTGTATATGAAACTCCAAATGTTGATATAGACAGTCGTATTGAAATATAGTTTGGTGCCCACATGCATTTAACATGGTTAGATCCTTATGTTCTTCTTGGGGTAATATATTGTGATGGTGATCAAGCTTGTTTATATTCAGATTTCATTTTTCATAACCGGAGAATTGTTCTCTAATAAATTATAAAATAATGAAGTGAGTATACTTGTTGAAATGGAGCTTGTTTGCAACAATGTGGAAGAATTGGAGCCAAGTTGTTTATCATCTAGTGGCTGGGTTGTGAAGTCATCCATGCATACCATTATAGAAAACTCGGTGGTAGCCATTGTTGCAAATCCCATGACATAATGTGTAGTTTTCATTCAAATCAGGGATGGTGATATTGTTTCATACACATCAAAGGAGGAAATAAATATGACACCTGCATAGCTATATTAATAAAAACAATCAAATTTGAAGGGTTTTTTTTTCATGATTTTAGTGGATGCATGTTATTCATGTTTATGATTATGGAAAATTGAAGGTCTTGACATTTGGACTTGATACATATGGTAGTTTTGCATGGATAGATTCATTGGGAGAAATTTTGGAGACAGGAAGGTTATTTAATTAAGTTTTCATTGTACATCTTGCAGGAGCACCTGCTAGGTTGCAACCATATTGGCTTCAGAATAGAGGTCAGAATTATCTGTTATGTACTAATTGCAAATTCTAGCATTGCTCATCTAATGATCTAAGAAAACATAAAATAAGTTTCTCAGACCTTTGGAGGTCATTCGGGAACTTTTTTTTGGAAAATTATTTCTCAAGGTTTTTCAGTTGGGACCATTTATTTTGATTTTCATGTACAAATATTATGTTATCATTTACCATAATTTCAGTACAGAAACACTACCGAAATTCATGTATACATAATGGTGAATTTTCAAAGGTGGTAAGTAATCTAATGGTTCACGAGGCTTCTCTAGGGAATGATTATCATCTTCAACATGTGTTAGCATCACCCACTTGAAGAGAATCAAAGGAAAGAGACAATTCAAGCTTGGTCAAAGCAATCTCCACAAAGTTAGGATCTACAACAACTCTCCACATTTTGGGTTATACATCAGCTTTTTGTTATGTGTATTTTGGGCTAAGAGGATATTAGATCCTTTTCTTTCTAACTAATTTTTATTATTTTAATTGAATCCCTATCTATTATATATGAAGAAAAAACATTAGCGGGGAGGGGGATCTTCCTATGGGAATCCTAGGGAGAATTCAGTCTGAGGGACTAAGAGCGAGCTGCAGAGAGGTTCAATATCTGTAATTGGAATTTCATGTACTATTTTGAAAACTATTTTGTCCACCAGACTTCTATGTAAGGATTTTAGCTGATAATAAAGCCAATGGTCAGCTTGTTCTCTAATTCTGTGTAAATCATATTTTCTTGTTCCTCTACTCGAATATTCTATGTTGTTATCGAGTATACGTACGCATTTTATGTGCTAAGAAGGTTGTTGTGTAGTCTATGCTGTAATATTTTCCACATAGCTATTTGAGTCTTTACTTCATGTTTAGAAAGGTTTTTTGAATGTTGAATTATTCCTCTATTGTTACACATATTGAAGAATAATATATTTTTTATTATTATCTTATAGTTTTGTTTCTCATATTTCTTCATCACATCCCATTATCTCATTTTTTTTATCTTTGTTTTATTAACTTGATATATTTCACATAGAAAATTGTCACAAAGATCCTAATCACAAGCCTCCATCATTGATCCTACCACTCTCAAACATTTTAAATATTAAAACCCCTATTGAACATTTTGAAACAAGATGTTCTAGGCTTTTTCCTAAGGCAGTCTAGGAACAACTTCTAGCGCTAACATCTTTTGGTGTCGTTGTCGGGGATGGAAATGAAGTAATATTCCTTGGGAGAATGGCATTGATCAAATTCTCTTCTTGATAGTGAACAAGAAGTAAACACATATATCAAACTTCATATCATTCACCTAGCGACTCCACTCCATGAAGGAAGAACTTGTTGGCAACTTCACTGATACGGGACAACAATCATCATGGAAGCTATCTTGGCTCACAGGTTTTCACCTCTCAATTTTTCAGTTGTTCTTGGTTTTCTGAATCCTGCGCCTTCTTTCTCATAATGCACAGACTTTCTTCTTATTTTTAGAAGAAAGGATGAATATAATATTGCACAACATCTCATCGAGTTTCATTAGTGCATAGATCAATTGGATGTCTATCATGAATATGTTTGTATACTCATTATATGGTGATGTGATACAATGGTACATAACTCTTCTGATCGCTAGTATTGCATCTCTAAAGGATTTACATGTCGCTTTTCATTCATATTGTAAGAGGATATATCTTGTTGAGCACCTCTTGAATAATTGTTTTGAGCAATTTAAATCTCTTAGAAAAAAAAATCAGGAAGATTTTAGTGATGAGATCAGCAAAGATAGTTTGGAATGTTCTCATTATGCTTCTAACAATTTTGATGATCATTTGAATGCTCATCCTCATGAAGAATTTGATTTTGATGATATTTGTGAAGATCACTTGGTGAATGAAGAAGATGTTCTCAACCATTCTTTATCAGATGCACAACTTTTCGATACACTTATTTATGATAAGTATTGTGATTCTAATGATGATTTATACAAGAAACAAGTAGTATTTTCTCTTCTAGAAATTATGATCAACTTGAGGATATGCTTAATCCAATAGAAGTTGCTCCAAATTCTAATGAAGATATAGTTGTTGATATGAATCCAAAGTCCCGAGAGCATCTTGAAATAAAACATTCTAGATGTCGAGATTCAAAGAATTTTATGATCAACCCATTTTTGATGGATATCTTTCAGATGATGATGAGAAAAAAAAATTCATGGATTCTTTTGAACCTCTTATCATTGTTCTTGCATATGATGATTGTGGCTCTAATTCTTCGGAAGGTGATGGAGGTGAAAAGAAGGAGCTACAGAAGCAGTTGATCATGCATTTATCACCAAATGATGACCAACAGATTGCAGAGATCAGTAAGTCTTCATTTGGAATTTTTGAAGTTGGACTTACAGAAGAAATCAAAAAATTTATGATCAGTAATGAAAACGGTTTGTAACAACCTCCAGTTTAGCAGAAAAATAATATTGGCAGCAGTAGACGCAATGTGGAGCTTCGATTATTTTCATTCTCAGGAATTCAGAATGAGGATCTAACACTGAGCTAGTATTTCCTCTTTGATCATCGGGAAGTTGTGCATGAATTTCATGACCCTGTGGCATCTTACATGGAGTTGAATTGGGGTCATTATCCTTGTCTTTTTGGCTTCATAAAGGTCAGATTCTTGGGTTGTAAGTATGATATCCAAGATTTTTATTTACACTTTGTAGTCCTTGATTTCATAACCTTGCACAAAATTGGCATATTTCAATTTGTTAGCCAATTGCTTACTTGGCTACATTGGAAGTTCAGTTTTACATGAGCAGTTAATTTCAACAGTTAGAAGTAGGTAGTGTAGATAATAAGCTTGCTTTCTGAGCATTTGGTTTGCAGCAGTATATTGTTTTCAGAAAAGTATTTTAGAATTTGAAAAGTTGCAGAGGTTTGGAAGGAGGTTGATGACTCCATATCCCAATGGATAAGGAATATTGGATCTGTAGGTTCTTGGAAGCCTCAAAGGGAGGAATCCATCCCCCATGGATCCCATGTTAGCACTCTTTCTTTCTTTGGAATTTTTCAAAGAAAAATTTTCACTACGGAAACTTTCAGTAGCGCCTCCATTAAATTTTGGTAGGGGATGATCGGGATTCACATTTTTTATCAAATTTTATAAAATTATAGGTGCAATCTTATTTTTATCAAGGCTAGGGTTTATTTTGGCCAAATATAAAATTGTTTCTACCCTCGGGAATATAAGGATTCTAATTTTGTGCAAGGTCGTGAATAAAATAGAGCCCGAGCCTAAAAACATGTGTCAAGTGTGAGCTCAGGTAGATATTTAGGTGTCAAGAGTAACGCCTAAAAATGCACAAGTGGCAAGAGAAAAAGTCCACAAGGGTATCTATGGGGAAAGTTATTCAAAAGTCCAAGTGCCAGATCGCCCAAGTGGTAAAAAATTGATTATTTGTTCCATGTTTGAAACCCTCAGAGAACGTAGAGTATGCAATCAAGGAATAGCTTGTTGTTGAAATGATGTTTTGCAATATTTTGGCCATGGTTATAATCATCATGGATGATTTTTAGAACCTTATAGGATGGAATGAATTTTTGAACTTCACTGATTGGGAAAAGTGACAGTGGTTTTTCCCGATCCATTTCAAAGATAACATTAATGTTTTCTTTGCAACATCCTTTTGCAAGACTATCGAATGGCAAATTTAAGTATTGTGAAATGTCAAAATATGGATATTTGGGATCAGTTGGAAGGAACTGTATATGAAACTCCAATTATTGATATAGACAGTCGTATTGAAATATAGTTTGGTGCCCACATGCATTTAACATGGTTCGATCCTTATGTTCTTATTGGGGTAGTAAATTGTGATAGTGATCAAGCTTGCTTATATTCAAATTTCATTTTTCATAACTGGAGAATTGTTCTCTAATGAATTAGAAAATAATGAAGTGAGTATACTTTTTGAAATGGAGCTTGTTTGCAACAATGTGGAAGAATTGGATCCAAGGTGCTTGTCATCTAGTGGGTGGGTTGTGAAGTCATCCATGCATACCATTATAGAAAACTCAGTGGTAGCCATTGCTGCAAATCCCATGACACAATGTGCATCTTTCATTCAACTCAGTGATGGTGATATTGTTTCATACACATCAAAAGAGTAAATGAATATGACACTTGCAGAGTTGTATTAAGAAAAATAGTCAAATTTGAAGGTTTTTTTTTTTCATGATGCCAGTGGATATGCATGTTATTCATGTTTATGATTATGGAAAATTGAAGGTCTTGACATTTGGACTTGATACAGATGGTAGTTTTGCAAAGATAGATTCATTGGGAGAAATTTTGGAGACAGGAAGGTTATTTAATAAAGTTTTCAAATTACATCTTGCAGGAGCACCTGCTAGGTTGAAACCATATTGGCTTCATAACAGAGGCCAAAATTATCTGTCATGTACTAACTACAAATTCCATCATTGGTCATCTGATGATCTAAGAAAACATAAAATAAGTTTCTGAGACATTTGGAGGTCATTTAGGAACTTTGTTTTGGAAAATTCTTTCTCAAGGTTTTACAGTTGGGACCATTTATTTTGATTTTCATGTATTGATATTTTGTTATCATTTACCATAATTTGAGTACAGAAACACTACTGAAATTCTTGTATACAGAATGGTGAATTTTCAAATGTGGTAAGTAATCTAATGGTTCCTGAGGCTTCTCTAGGGAATGATTATCATCTTCCACATGTGTTAGCATCACCCACTTGAAGAGAATCGAAGGAAATATCCAATTCAAGCTTGGTCAAAGTAATCTCCACAAAGTTAGGATCTACAACAGCTCTCCACATTTTGGGTTATACATCAACTTTTTGTTATGTGTATTTCGGGCTAAGAGGATCTTAGATCCTTTTCTTTATAACTAATTTCTATTATTGTAATTTAATCCCTATCTATTATACAGGAAGAAAAAACATTAGCGGGGAGGGGGGTCTTCATCTAGGAATCCTAGGGGGGATTTAGTCCGAGGGACTAAGAGTGAGATGCAAAGAGGTTCGATCTTTGTAATTGGAATTTCATGTACTATTTTGAAAACCTTTTTTTCCACCAGACTTCTATGTAAGGATTTCAGTTGATAATAAATCCAATGGTTAGTTTATTCTCTAATTCTGTGTAAATCATCTTTTCTTGTTCCTATACTCGAATATGTTATGTTGTTATCGAGTATAGGTACGCATTTTCTATGTTGAGAAGGTTGTTGTGTTTCCTATGTTGTAATATTTTCCACAGAGATATTTGAGTCTTTAATTCATGTTTAGAAAGGTTTTCTGAATGTTGAATTATTCCTCTAGTGTTAGACATATTGAAGAACATGATGTTTTTTTTTATTATCTTATATTTTTGTTTCTCATATTTCTTCATCACATCCCACTATGTCATTTTTTTGATCTAGGTTTTATTAACCTTATCTGTTGCACATAGAAAATTGTCACAAAGATCCTAATCACAAGCCTCCATCTTTGATCCTACCACTCTCAAACATTTTAAATCTTAAAACCCATAATGAACATCTTGAAACAAGATATGTTAGACTTGTTCCTAAGGCAGTCTAGGAACAACTTCTATCACTAACAGAAACTATAGATACTGGTTATGCTTGTTATAGCCCTAAAATTCCATACTCATGCATACATGGCATTGGCTTTCCTACTTGCATAATTTTCCAAATCACTGCTGAGGAACTCTATTTAAAAAACTAAGTGTTAGAGCATGTATACTCCCTATTGCACTACTACCCACATACATACGCATGTTTCATGCTAGACAACCCGCATACATATGCTTGTTTCACACTAAATAGCCCGCATATACCTCCAAAAGTGGCAAAAATTAAAAAGTTGTTAGGAATTCAATGGAATTTATGGGCTACTGGAGGTTTCCCAACCAATTCACCTGCTATAGTTCGTCCCCCAACCGAATAACCATCTTTTTTTCATATAAAAGGAGGTCTTGCGGTCTCATTCCAAAACCAAGCATTAGAATGGTGAAACTTTGCCCAATTTCCCTTCCTTTCCTTGCCCAAGAATTTGCAACCTTTTGTGATTTATTGCCTCAACATTCCCTCTCTAGCCCCTTTTCTTCCATACAATCCATTCCCTTCCCTTGAGGTGATCAGTAGATTGTGAGGAGAGGCTTATTGAAGGTGCACTTTGAGCATTGTTAAGAGGAGCCTGGACCGGGTTCATGGAGCATGAGCCTACAAGGATCGTAAGCTTCAATATTTGATTAATGAATAGAAGAATCTCTTTTCCCTGTCCCAAATGATGATGTTTTATGTCTTTTCTTTGATTTATACATAACAATTGATATCTAACCCTAATTTATGAATAGAAATAGCATGCTTGTAGCCTTTTTTCCTAGTTTTGGATGCAGGTCATCTTTGGGAGGAGACTTGCAGCCTTGAGAGCTACAGAGCTTGAGGAGATCATCACCAAATGTTGGATAAAAGGTATGGTTACCGATCTTCTCTTCCATTGCTTTATGTTCATCTATTTTGGTATGTTTGGGACAGTGTAGAAACTAGATTGACTTTTAGGGATTCATTTGCTTTGTTTATACTTTAAACCATGGTATAGTTATAGGGGGGTTTTCCCGCTATCAGAATTGGCGACTCAACTAGGGAGTCTCTCTAGGGTTTTTTGGGTTGTTGATTGGATTTTTGTTTTCCTTTTGAGTTTCAGTCAAGTTTACTGAGTCTTGTAAGGTTTTTTGGTCACATGCAAGGTGCATACCAACTTTCATTTCCCTATTATTCTTCCTTGTCTTTTTACTTTTGAAAAGACTCAGAGGTGTACGCGCCTTATTTTGGGTCAGCCCGCGTACATACGCGCTTTTCACAGTAGAGAGCCCGTGTACATACGTAGGATGTTGATGCAATAGCCCGCGTCTTTGTTTCTTGAAAGTGTATTTTAATAAAGAGAGAGTTTGTCTCTTTCCTAATAGAAGTTCATAATTCTCAAGATTTTCTTGAACCAGTCAAAGTCTTTGTCTTTGGCCATAGCATGGGTTAAAGTTTTGGTTAACTTGTTCCTTAGTTTTCTTTTGTTTTCCTTAAAAGATTTAGAGCGAGTTGTCAAGTTTTAGATCCTCCTTTTGGTTTCTTGGTTGAATCCTTGTGATCTACAGTTGGCTTAGGGTCTTTATCAATCTTGTTTTTAGTTTTTTCTTTATTCATGTTTCTTGCTTTGAAAAAAAAAAAAAAAATCTTACTTCAATTTTTCTTGTTAAAGCAGTTCGGAAAATAAAACAAAAAATAATTTATTTTCTTGCATTTAGTTTGGTAAAGTAGTCAAGGTTGTTTGCATAAGAAAAAGAGTCTTCATTTCAAAGTTCTTTTCAATTTCCTTAAATACAAGTAGTTTTTCTTAGTCGAACAAAAGCAAGTTTCGGGATTTCTTCATTTACAATATCTTGAAATATTGATTAGAAAAGTTGAATTTTACAAAGATTTTTTACAAGATTTGCTTTAATTTTGATGTATTGTTTGCTTTAAAATGATCTAAAGTTCTCTTCCTTATTCGTCTCTTCATAACACCATCAGTTGCACTGTTGTACCCTTTGCGTAAGTCAAGCCTTAAAATTGACGCTTAACTTAAAATATATTAGACTTTTTGTTTGTAGGGTTCACCGACTAGTTTAGGGTTTTAGGGCCTTGAATTATGTAAGGTAACTAGAGAGGTAGTGGTGGGGCCTAGAGGGCCCATAGTGATAATAGTGGAGGCCATTCAATGTAAGGTGGACTAGGTCCACTATATTATTAAATAAGACCCACTATGGTAGTTAGATATAATAAATGGGTAGTTAGATATAATAAATGTAAGAGGACTTATTAGAAGGTTAAGAACCAAATACTTGCATATAGAAATACCACAAAGATTCAGAGAACAATATGGAAAAAATCATACTTTATTATATCAAAACCCTTTAGGTAGGGAAACAACGTACAATGGATCCTATTATGGAAGAGATCCTCTCCTGTTCACTTGCCTCTTCGAGGGGGATTCCTCCTAATGAGCTTCAACTCCAAATGAAATACTTCTCTTCATGTCCCATTACATTGCTTGAACCTCTTTATATAGTGCTACCATCACCTAAGAAAATTCTAGAGGAGGAATGTTCTAGAAGTAGAACCTTCTAAGAAATCCTCTTACATTTATTATATCTAACTACCCATTTATTATATCTAACTACCATAGTGGGCCTTATTTAAGAATATAGTAGACCTAGTCCACCTTGCATTAAATGGCCTCCACTATTATCACTATGGGCCCTCTAGGCCCCACCACTACCTCTCTAGCTACCTTACAAATTAGGTGTGAAGAGAAAAATCTTCAAGGCCACTTTAAAAAAAACAAAAGATTCTGAGATATGGAGAGTCTTAATTCCAACGTCATAAGAGTTAGCCAGGACCCCCCTCTAAAACAGGGGATAAACATGAGGTTTTGTGAGGAAAGGAAGAGGAGATAACCCCTCCAAAGCTGGACTAAAGATAGTGGGGATTGTATATTGAGTTTCTTTCTCGAGAAAAATACCGATTGCATTTTCCTACGGAGCTTCGTGGACCTCGAATCCATTCGAGATCCTCAGTTGTCTTCCGAAAAAATTGATTTCAGCACACTTGAAGGGATTCAGACTTGTTATCCTTCTCATTACAATCTGCCCGACTGTCGACTATACCCTCCTAGTAACTAACTGTGAGTTAGCAACCTAGTTTCCCATATTTTACAGACTTACACAGGTGACTGCGGGGGTATACCACAGTACCTAGGGTGGACGTCGGATTGGGATTCGCAGAGTATACCCGGAGGGTTCTTTCATGTTCGAGTTGCACTTACACTGGTTAGTTACACTAGTGTCAATTGGTGTAACCATCCTTCCCACTAGTTAGTCAAATGCTTGATTTATATTTAGGAAACTTTTTAGTGTGTGCTTTGTGTTCCATGCTAGTCAAGCCTTACTATGTCATTTGATCATTTAAAAAAGTGGAAGATTAGCTTCACCATTCGTGAAGGATTCAAGGCCTATCGTTGGTTACTTTGGAGCCACCTCCACCACCGTTGAGGTGAAGACTTGATCAATAAGGATCATTCGAAGCAACTGGGCTGCAAAAAACTGTGCCCAAGCCTTCTCTGAGAGGATACTTTCCAAATCTGTAGGAATCCATCATTTTTGAACTTGATACTGAAGGTTTCAGGCCAGCCAATCCTTCAATTACCAAATTTTCAACACTGATCTTGATTCAGATTGTTCCCCCCAAGGTGACATCTTCTGAGTGCCATCTAGTTCTACGGACAGAAATGGAAGCAAATGTCGCTACTTCATATAGGATTCCTTGTAATCCTATTATGGATACTACTGGAGGGGTCATCCTACATCCTCCCCCACCTTCATCAATCAGGACCTCAATTGTCCTGAATCCACGAATAGGGGCAGCAGTCTGATACCTTTAACGGCTTCAACCACTATTCCTTTTGCTCAGAAAGTGGCGAGCGCTCCCTTATCATATGGGATTAGGGATGATTTTAAGGACGGAAATTTATTTTAAAATGTAGAAACCTTGGTGAATCTTACTAATATTTCATATTCCAAATATAAATGTTTGGCGATATTTATGTAAAAACATTCAAATTTCTAAGGATTTTATATAGTTTCTATAAAATTTTGTCGATTTTTAAGGTAAAATAATTTTATCCTATAGAATTTGGGCGAATCATTTTTAAAATAGCGAATCGTGTTTTTGGAAAAACCATGGAAAATTAGCCCATGAACAAAATTTATCCCCTAAAATCATCCATGTATGGGATGCCTGGCTTTGATACAAATTCAGTTCTTACTTATTCTACCTTACAGACCATGGGTCTGGGGGCAGGGAGGTCAAATTCTTCCTTGTAAGGGTTAACCGTGGGTACTATTTCCCCTTTTAATGTCATTCCTTATGGTAGGGGTCATATACCTCCTTCGTCACCTTCGCTTGGCAACACTTTTTAGCAACCCATCAGGCCTAACACTAATTATAGCTTGTTTGGTGGAGGCAGTTTAGGACCTTCCTCTTACACAATGTCGGTGGGATCTATGTCGTTCTCTTTGTTTGGTTTTTTTGGGAAAAACACTTTTTCTTCGGTCGCTTTATCAACTGGGGGCAACCCCAGCTTTGGTCAACATAACCTGGTGCAAGGTACCATTCCTTCATGGGCAATGACAACTGGAGTATACTCCACACAGGGTCTTTGGAATCCTTAGTAGGGCTTGTTTCCCTCGCAAGGAATGTCGGTCAGAGGTAACCCCTCCCATATTCAATGGAACCCTAGGAAATTCTCTTTACCCATCCTCTTCGGATCGGTTGGGGGCATCCCCTTCCAAGTTCCTTGGAACAAAGTGTAGGGAGCAATCCCTACGCAGGCTATGTCGTCCAATTTCGAGATTCATCCAATGATGCCTCAACAGACACAATTTCATTTTTCTATTCAAGCCCACGGTTTCTACCAAAACCCTGGACAACAGTCCAACTTTTCTTAGAAACCTAGTGCCAGTCAAATTCCAGGGCCCTCTTTTCCTATAAATAATTCACAACCGAAACTACCCTTTCTAGAAGCTCTACATTTTCTAGACTTGTCGAGATTGTTGAATGACTCGATCTGTCATGATCTGCTTTGGCCCCCCATTCCAAGTAAGTTACCATTAGATATTCTAAAATTTGAGGGAAAGCCTGGCGAAGATCCAGGTGATCATGTGACTACCTTTCATTTGTGGTGCTCGTCAAACTCGTTGAAAGATGACTTCGTCCAATTGCACCTTTTTCAACGCACTCTTATAGTGGGTGCTGCGAAGTGGTTTATTGAGCTTGATGGATCGAGGTACTCTTAATTTAATGACTTGGCGATGGTCTTCTTAAACCATTTCCAGTTACCTGTGAGATATGATGTCGACCTCGAACTGTTGGCCAACTTTGAGGGCCAACTTTGAGCAAACCAAGGCTGACCACATCTCTGGTCATATCTGAGAATGGCAGCAAAGAAAGAGATTGATTAAGGTCAAGGTCCCTCCTTTCTTTCTTGAGTGGTTCTTGAAGTATTTTATTCCCTGTATATCCAAGGATGTAGTGACTTTCAGGGTGTTTTTAGAAGAGGAGGCTATTATGAGAACCCAGCATCTAGAACTGATATACTCTCATTCTGGCATGCTCTACGAGATCTTGCCAAATGCGCCATGGTCTACTCTTGATAAGGCCAAACAAAATTTTGGGCCCCACGTCAATGGAATTTTTGGCTCAACACAAATCAAGTCCACGAATCTATTGTCAAATCAATTGCAACAATTGTCGATACAACAAACTATGGCCAGCCAGACTCCTAGTTCAGTTGTCCCCCCTACCCAGATGTCGGATTTACACAGTGTATACTCAACGAATCCCAAGTCCAACCAGCAGACTGAGGGAAAGAAGAAACAATGAAATAAGAAGGGTAAAAGGGATAAAAATTATACCAATAATGTTGGCAGGGGGGGAAATGAAGAAGAAGAAGTCGAAGTATCTATGTAATCTCTGCATAGAAGACCACCTGACTCAACTATACCCTCAGCTTGAAAAGGCCCATAAGCTATTAGTATAACAACAACTTGTTGTGTTGATGAACTATTTTCCACAAGGGAAAAATATGGCTTAGGCTACCACATCCACAAGCGCGGCAAGGGGAAGTCAGGGACCCCCGTACCTACCAATAACAACCTGGTCACGAACATTACATGATGAACGTCGATTCTCATTTATCGACCAGGACTCATGACTACAAAATGTAAGAATATGTTAAGAAGGGAAAGGAGGTCACTAACCCATCGAATCCTCTCCAAATTGAGAAGGCGGTGGGATAAACAATGACTCGCATTCTTAAAGGTGTGTTTAAGAAGGCTTCTCATAATCCAAACCCGAGGGCCTCTCAGAACTACTCCATCATGGAGTATCTGGCATAGACACCTTGCACGATTTTTTCCCGGGAGGTTCTCCAGATTTTCCCCTCACAAAGAAAAGCTTTGTTTTCCACCTTGGTGACAACAGAAACTAGTAACCCAGGAGCGATCATTTTCAATCCAACTGACCTAAAACCTCATCTTCCTCACCATGTTTCCTTTTAGATAGTAATGGCCTATACCATGAAATATTTTCCGTGTGGTGGTTGATGAAGGTGCCTCAATTTGAGTGATGTCGTTGGCATGTTGGAAGGCCATTGGCCAACCTGAGTTGTCTCCATCACCTAGGTTGCTTATGGATTTTTACGGTCGATTGTTTATACCACACAGAATAATTCTTTCCTTTCCCATGTAGTTAGGGGGTAAAATTGTGTGTGTCAAAGTTGAAGTGGTCGATGCACCTCTCAACTACAATATTTTGTTAGGATGAAGTTGGAATTATGCGATGCATGTCGTGGTTGCCATGGTTTTTCAAGTCTTGTGCATTCCACATGAGGGTCGAATTGTGACCATCGACTAGTTTTCCTTTTCTCATCATGACCCTTCATCGAAGGCTTCCATGGTTCCGATGATTGATAACCCACAGCCTGGAATTGTTAACTTAGTTGTCATTTTTTTTCGTCATTGATGGGAACCTTTGATTACCCACCACCTTCCAGTGATTTAAAGCTTATATCAGTTGTTTACGACTAGTCGAATCCTGCAATTTTGTAAGTGTCATCTTTTAGAACGAGATACTTTAACGACCCATGGACTTTACCTTCCCCATAATATTTGATGGAAGGGATAGGGAACCTTGGCATGGCCATGCCCTTATCTGTGGTCAGAGTTGTGTATTGCATTGTCCAGCAAGCCTCAGCCAACCCAGATCCGGCTCCCTCATAGGAGTTAGATCCAGTTCTCGCGCCTATTTGGGATCAATATTATCTTGCCACACAAGATCCTTTAGACTTGGTCTTTCCCTCCGATGAGGCAATTCTCGAGGTAATGACTAGTCCCAACAGACCTTGGGATGATCTACATCATAAATATTATTTTCTACCCAATCTTAGGAGAGTATAGGCGGGAGAGTTTGTTTTGACCGTGAATGGAGATATCCCTTGTCCTATCAATCCTCTGTCTACACACAGAGTTTATGCCAAGGGTAACATGGAAAGCATTGCTACAATTATTAAAATCAATATCTCCAAAACCCCTAGCATCATGGAGAATGTTTTTGTTAGAATAGATTGCTCCCTCGAAGAGATTCGAACTTACACCAAGTTATTCAAGGAGTTTCCTGAATATTTTTCCTAGTCTTACGAGGAGATGCCAGGAATCGACCCATGAATTGTCGAACACAAAATCATGACTTATCCGGATGCCAAACCGGTCCGACAAAATATTCATCCGGTCAATCCTTGAAAAGTGGCAGCAACCAAGGCAGAAGTAGAGAAAATGCTCAAAGTCGTTTTTATCTACCCTGTACAATTGATGGAATGGGTGTCAAATCCAATTTTGGTCAACAAGAAACAGGGTATGATTCGCGTTTGTATGGATTTCAGCAATTTTAACAAGGCCTACCTGAAAGACAATTTCCCAACCCCGTTTATTGATCAGATTGTCGATGAATGTGCAAGCTGCGAAGTCTTTTCATTCATGAACGGTTTTTCGGGATACAATCAGATTCAAATAAAACCCGAGGACCAACATAAAATGGATTTTATTTTTCCTTGGGGTACCTTCGCATATCAAAAGATGCCTTTTGGCCTGAAGAATGTGGAGACACATTTCAGTGGGCCATGTCGTTTTCTTTTCACAACCTCAAACACATAGTCGAGGCATACCTCGATGATCTAGAATCACATTCTTGCAAGAGGTCTGATCATCCCACCCATCTACAACTAATCTTTGAGTGATGTTGCTGTTATCAGATTCGCTTGAATCCTAACAAGTGAAATTTTTGTGTGATGTCGTGTCACCTTTTAGGTTTCATTGTATCAACAACATGGATCACAGTTGATCCTCTCAAGGTTGAGGTGATAGTTCAATTGCCTCCCCCGTGCACAATACCCCAATTTCAAAGCTTACAGGGGAAAGCGAATTTTCTTCGGTGTTTTTTCGCTAGTTATGTCGAGATCACTAAAGGTTTTGTGCATCTTTTGAAAAAAGGGATCCCATTATGTTGGGATGAAGCTGCTCAATGCTCTTTTGAAGCATTGAAACGTGCCCTGGCGTCTACCCCTCTACTCTAGCCTCCTAATTATAACAAATAATTCTTATTGTATTTGGATGATATAGAGTCAACCATCGGCATGGTCTTGGTCCAGGAAGATGACATGCTTGAAGAGAACATTATAAATTATCTTATCTGAGGCCAGGTTGGATTGGATCTCAACTACTCTCATGTTGAGAAACTTTCTTTGGCAGCTGTCCACGATGTTCATCGATTCTGTCACTATATTTTTCTTCGCAAGACCACCGTCATTTTCATCGTCAACCCTTTCAAATATGTGTTAACATGACGGTTCATTGGCAGAAAGATCAATAGATGGATAGTTATCCTACAGGAGTTTGACTTGGATTTTTTTCTACAAAATCCAAAAATTCATTGGTCTTTGTCGAACTAATTTCCTAGTTGTTGGTTGAGTCTAGTGATATTATGCTCGAAGAGCCACCCATCAATGGAGATATTTTTCTAATTGCATCTTCTGACCCCTGGTATGGAGATATACTTGTGTGTCTCCATACTTTGAAGTGTCTCACTTCTGCTTATCACGATGAGCATCAACAAATTCAACATCAGAAACGAAACTATCTTATACTCGATGACACTTTGTATCCTCGAGGTGTAGTTTGTATTCTTCAACGATGTCTTACACACAAAGAACCAGAGTACATTTTCAACAAATGTCACACCGAAGCATGTGGCAGTCATTTGTGTGGGTGGGAAATAGCCCAAAAGATTCTACATGTAGGTTACTTATGGCCCTCATTAATCAAGGATTTTGTGGAGGCGGTCAAGAAGTGTCACTTGTTCCAGATCTTTTGTTGGAAGATGTAGGCACATCCTACTCCTATGTTCCTAGTCATTATTGTTGGTCCTTTTACCAAGTGGGGGATTGACTTTACTACATGTCACCCAGCTTCATCTAGGGGGCATCGTTACATCATCGTAGCAGTAGACTACTTCACAAAGTGGGTTGAAGATATGCCAACATTCAGCAATTATGGTGAAACCATGACTCTTTTCATCTTTAATCAGATAAGATCAAGGTTTGGTATCCTAAAGGAGGTTGTCACCGACCATGGAAGTCACTTCCAGAATAGAATGATGACCGAATTAACGTCAAAGCTCAGGTTCAAACAAGAAAATTTGTCACCCTACCACCCACAAGTGAATGGTCAGGACGAATCTGTGAATAAGTCTCTTGAGACTATTCTTCAACGAACGATCAATTCTGCCAAGTTGAATTGGCATTTGATGTTGTATTCAGCGTTGTGGGCCTATTGAACATTTGTGAAGACTGCCACCGGTTTTTCACATTTTCAACTCGTATATGGGCTGGAAGCAGTCGTATTACCTATTTTATGTCAGATCCCTTCTTTATAGTTGGCAGTGGAGTTACTTCCAGACACTTCATTGCTTAAGGAACGCCTTCTATATCTCAAGTAGCATCATGATGCAACCTTAGCCAATGAGTCTCATAAGCAACAGGTCAAGTGTTAGTATGATTGGTCCATTCACCCTCATATGTTCTTCAAAGGTAATCTTGTCCTGGTCTATACAAAGACAAAGATCCCCTAGGGGAAGGCAATTTCAAACCCATTTGGTTTGAATCGTTCATTGTGAAAGAGATCTTAGAGAAGGGTGCTTACCATCTAGTTGATTTTGAGGGAAATGATTTGGTGGAGCCTAGAATTGGCTCTACCTTACGAAGTATTACTCTTAGGTTGGTCATCTGGGTGGATTCTTGTATATATGTATAGTCTCTTATACATTTTGTGTAGTTATTTATGTCTTCTTTTTCACTGTGGAAGATGTCAAGTGAATCGGAGGTTTACTTTGGGTTCACGAATGGTGCTAGCCAACACACTCAGAGGCTTGCTTCCACAGCTTGGGTGATTTTCACACCTGGAGGCCATTTGTTATCTTCTAGAGGTATTTTTCTAGGTGACACAACAAATATTGTTTCTGAATACAGTGCAGTGATAGAATTTCTTTGTGATGCTTTGTCACATGGAATTTCTTGCCTTCGGGTTTACCTAGATGCTCAGTTGGTTGTGTCCCAGTTAAATGGGGTTTACCGTGTTTATGATCCCACTCTGCATCGACGATTCCTTAGGGTACATATCTTAGAATGATATTTTGATTACATTACATATATCCATGTTCCTAGGAGATTTAATCATTTAACAAATACTCTATCTAATCAAGTTTTAGATTGGCATGTTGCTCACATATAAAAAGAAAAGCACACACATTCACATGTAAATACATTTGTAAAAAATGTTATCCATAAAGCAAGAAAGATGTATATATGTGTGTGTGTGTGTGTGTGTGTCCAAAAATAGTGTTATGAGTACAAAAGTGGGCATGAAAGCCTCAAAATTTAACAGTCTACATTGTTGGGATTACACCCTCAAAAAATATATACAGTACAAAAATTTCCCTCGGCACATCAATGGTATGACACTATCTAAGGTCGAGGCCTATTGGCCTTTCTATAATGAATGACAATGTTCACAAGATGCCAGAATAGTTGGACCCAAGTCCAAGGCACCCCTACTACATGTGGTTGCATAGTCGGGGGGAGATCCTCGATCTCGTCCATAGGAACAGCACGAGTGACCACAGTGAGGTTTTGCTCCACTCGTCATAAGACTCTGTCAGCCTCTTTTGTTGGGGGTCCTTCTGCAGCTATTGTTCCTCCTACCATTATTGGTCATGCCTCTGGTTGAGGATGACCTCGAGTCCTGGAGAATTTTGTCGGTCGAACCGGCCCCACATTTGTACATAACAGATTCACAAGTCAGTACTCTACACACACATAAAAAGGATATATATGAAAATTTAAAATTTAATAAAATTAAAAAATATATGTTTCCTATATCTCCATGCTCCTCTTCAAGAGGCACATGCATGTCTAGATATTTGATGAAGTTGATCCTTGCATAGGGGTAATCCTCAATCACCTGGATCTGATGCGCCCACCAATAAAAAAACTTGTCATCGAAGGCCTCTATAGTCCTCCCTCCTCCCTATCTAGGCAGTAAAGTTGCCCACCTACTCATTGTTGGGAAGGAGGCTACATGCCCCCGTACTGTCTCTCTGGGACTGATACTGGGCACCCTCTCAAAGAAGAAGGAGCATAGAATGGTACCAAACCCAAATTTCTTATTGGTATGTCGACAAAACTCTATGAATTGTCTCTTCATGCATACAAGCATGGTGGTACTCCAGTCAAAAATGGTTGCCTCCAAACACTGAATGACACAATTCATATGTGCTCGTGAGGCCTGATGGAGTGTCGTGGATCTGGTAATCCGCCCGATCAGAAATAGGAATACTCATAAAGAGAGGTTGGTGATCTTGTGGATCAGCACTTGAGAACATACTTTCTTAGTGTCAACCTCACAGTGCATGTTGATGCAATCCTCAATGTTAAACAACCTTAGAGGAAAAGTCCTCAAGTTGATTGGTTCCCCTCTTCTTGAAATTCCAGTCAGAAATTATATGTCCTTTGTAGTCAGGGTCAGTGATTGACCCTCCAGCATAAATGTCTCTACATTAGGATCCCAATACTCCACGAGAGCATTGAGCAACCTTGGTTGTGCCCTCATAAATGGACACTATAAGAAATTCCATAATATGCATTGTTTCAGTGCGGTGATAGCCATGGGGTCCTCCTCGACCAAGATATCAAGCTCCTCATGCTCTCCCTCCCTCCAATGAACATACATCTTGTCACATGATAGACGTGAAGAGGAGTTAATGCTTGATTTTATATTTTTTTAATGCAAAGGAGGGTGTATACGGGCTATTTAATACACAGTTGCATATGTACATGGGTTGCTTATTATTCTACCTAATTACATACACGGGATAGCCTTGGATAGCCCGTGTACACGCAGGCATGCCCTTTTTACAAGAGCGCGCCCCTCCAAAAATCAAAATTAAACTAAGAAGGAAGTATTGAAATGCAAGAATAGGTAGTTTGTACTTACTTGGTCCAAATAGAAGGTCGTTTCATCCACTGTAGCTCTCGGAATCCACTCTTTTAACGAAGGGATTTTTTGACCTTTTGGTTAATTTCCAATTTGCAATGGTAAAAATGAGTTGTCCACCTCTATTTATAGAATTTTTTGGCCCTTTTTTCTCCTTTTTGGTCTCCTTTGTCATTTTTCCTGGCTTGGTGATTACTTGAATTCACTTCTTAGATATCTATTGGTCATTCGCGTACTTTTCTCCTTTCGGTTTGGTAATTATTTTTGGGATTGGCTACATTTTTTGACATCCTTTGGTAAAAGTTGTTTTTTCCAACTTTTGCATATAAGTTAGGATTTCATTCCCACTTGTTGCATCTTGTTGTCTTTTCCGCTTTTCCCTAGGATCAACCCCACCAAAGTGCAACACGGAGCCTTCATTGTTGCTTTAGAAGTGTCGCAATTAGGTTCTAGAGCCTACCTCTACATGGATGCCCTAGGTAGATCCTTTGTTGCATTTTGGCATCCATGCTGTCAGTTTTGACTATAGTCTTGGGAGTCCTCGATTAGTCCCGTCATGATTACATAGTTAATCTCTTTTCAGACTCCCTAAAATTGAAAATATCATCGAGTGACCTTGTTCCTTCACACTCATTAAATTGGTCCAGAAGAACATCTACTTGCATGAGTTTAACCATTTTTATAGACAGTAGATTATAGCAGAAAAAGGTACACCTTGGGAGATTTATCTCGTCGGGAGATTTCTCCTCAATTACTTTTATACTTTTTCGGGCTAAGGAGACTAAACTCATAAAAAGGTTGTGAGTCCATAGTTAAGCTCTTTTCAGACTCCTGAAAATTGAAAATGTTGTCGAGTGATCTTGTCTTTGTCACACTCGTTAAAATGGTTTTGCAAAAGATGTATTTTCGGTGCAATTTTAACCCTTTTCGAACCGATTAGACTAACTCTGAAAAAGCTACTCCCTGGAGTCTTCTTTTGTGTTTTTTTCAAACTCTCTAAACGTGATAAAAACTACCAAACTTACCTTCTCTGGGCTTGTAAAAATGTACATAGAAGGGGTCTCACTGTGTCATGCTTAATCACATTGCGGGTCTCATCTTTGCATATTTGGCCTAATGTCAGCTCCATGTTGCTCTCAACTGAACCTTTGAAGCATTCCTTATATGCAAGCCTTGTAGCACTTCTTGCCTCTGCAACCTGACACCTTGACCCATGGAGGAATTTTCCCCGAGTGTCCTTATCTTGCACATATCTCCTTTCCTTGAGAATTAGCATCTTCCATGCACTTGGAACTAGGTTGTTTTTCACGACACTCATTCCTCCTTTGTAACGTATCATTCTTTTATTCTTTTTCAAGCTCTTTAAAAATTGAAAAAGAGTAAAAAATAAAATATTCCAAAAAGAGGGGACGGGAAATATACATTCTTTTTTCGGAAGCAAAGAGAATCGCCATTGGACAAAGAACATCCTTTTGTTTGTTCGTCAAGCATTGGTATCTAGTATGACCTTAGGAAGTTGTTCTTGCTAAATAAAGTTGTGTCCTCCTCCATTTGGTTACTCTTCCAAACATATGGAGAGTTTGTGTTGCCTTCTGCATCACAAACTTATTTAAATGTCACGTTGCCTGAGTTTGATCATCTTTCATGCTTTTTTCCAAGGGAAGTTTTACCCAACCTGAGTTGGACTTTCTGCAGTTTGTCTCTTGACTTTCATGAGTCGGCCATCACGAGAGTCCAGTCAAATCCAGATTCAAAATCGACAAAGTTCTCTGCCTGATCATTGAGATCCTCTGGTATTTTCCTAATGGATTGTCGAATACCTTAGAGTAGTGAGTCTTACACTCCCATTGTACTCCTACCTGAGTTTTGAATATCTTGAATTTGTTGCTCGAGCTATGAAGACTTCATCTCCAACCACAGGCGTCACTAGCTTCTTGAAGATGCATACTTTACTTGTATATCTTCGACTGATTTTGAGATGTAGATCCATTATGTATTACTCGTGGCTACACTTTATATAGTTATATGGAATGGATCTGCAGTGTATTTGATTGGCATCCATGATTTAGTTCATCCTGAGCATGGGTATGCCCACCTCAGAGAGACAATTGTTGTTTTGCAGATGGCACCTCCTGACCTATGGTCCTGGGCTCACTCAATTTTGTTCATTCTCATTGGTGAAGATATTGTAATGTATTTGGGCCATCATATTCTCTTCTGACCTCACACATTAGGGGGCATATTTTATAGCCCCAAAATGCCCTACTCATGCATACATGGCATTGGCTTTCCTACTTTCATAATTTTCCAAATCACTGCTAAGGAAATCTATTTAAAAAAGCAATTTTTATAGCATGTACGCACCATGTTGCACTACTTCCCGTGTACATACGCTTTCTACATGCTATATGAACCACGTACATACGCTTGTTGCACACTAAACAGCCCACGTATACCTCCAAAAGTTGCAAAAATTAAAAGTTGTGAGGAATTCGATGGAATTTACAGGCTATTGGAGGTTTCCTAGCCAATTCACCTACTATAGCCCATCCCCCAATCGAATAACCATACTTTTGTCATATAAAAGGAGGTATTGGGGTCTCATTCAAAAACCAAGCATTAGAACGGTGAAAATCTGCACAATTTCCCTTCCTTTCCTTGCCCAAGAATTTGCAATCTTTTGTGAGTTATTGCCTCAGCATTCCCTCTCTAGCCCCTTTTCTTCCATACAATCCATTCCCTTACCTTGAGGTGATCAATAGATTGTGAGAAGAGTCTTACTGAAGGTGGAATTGGAGAATTGTTAAGAGGATCCCTAACCAGGTTTGCAGAGCGTCGGCCTGCAAGGATTGTAAGCTTCAATCTTTGATTAATGAATAAAAAAATCTCTTTTCCCTGTCCCAAATGATGATGTTTTATGTCTTTTCTTTGATTTATACATAACAATTGATATCTTACCCTAATTTATGAATAGAAATAGCATTCTTGTAGCCTTGTTTGCCTATTTTTGGATGCAGGTCAGATTTGGGAGGAGACTTGCAGCCTTGAGAGCTACAGAGCTTGAGGAGATCATCACTAAACGTTGGATAAAAGGTATATTTATTGATATTCTCTTCCATTTCTTTTTGTTCATCTATTTTGGTATGTTTGGGGTAGTGTAGAAACTAGATTGACTTTTAGGGAGTCATTTGCTTTTTCTATACTTTAAACCCTAGTATAGTTATAGGGGGGTTTTCCTACTAGAAATGTTACAAGATCCGCATAAGTGACTGACAACTGATCGACAATGACAATATTCCCCTCATGAGGGAAACATAACACTCAGAAAACCATGGAAACTAAGGTTGCATTGCATATTTCCAGCTTATTCCCAAGAGTATATTATTGTCGAGAGACGCATTGACCACTTCTTCTTCAACACACACATGCTTTCCCTCTAACTAGATAGGGAAAGAAGGGATAATCCCATGTGGTCTAAATGAAATACCATCGAATTTTGTAAGCAACGTAGGAGACAGAGATAACTCAGGTGAGTGATTATCTTTCCAAATGATAATGACATGACACACGTTGAAGTGCCTTCATCCACCACTACAATCTGGAATGTAATGTGATATGGAAGGCTAGTCTTGATGTTAGAAGTGTCAAACATGATGGACAGTGATTTAAAGGACTAAGAAGCCCGTAAAGTAGAAAAAAAATCATTTTGTTGCAAAGAGAAACTATGGAAAACTTCGAGTGTGGACATAGCACAAGGCGTTTGGGTCAAATGTTCAACAATAGAATAATCTTGAGTCGCTCTAGCGTTCGGGTTGTGTATTGTCTATTTCAACACACCTTTCAGTATGTGAGGCATTGGGTCTACTGTTGGTTTGTCTATATGGAGGGAGTTTGACAATTATGTTAAATCCTTATCCTTTTTTGAAGACTCGGGATTCCCATAATCTTGAGCTCTAGTTTGCAAATTAAGATATGACTTCATCATATTAACATTCAATGTTCTGAATTTCGACATGGGGGTACCTTGGTTTCCCCCATCTGTATTAGGCGTCGAGAAAGTACCATGCATTAAATTCTAACCTTGTGGAAATGGGTTATTCAAAAAAGTAGGTTGTTGTTACATTAACAAGCGTTGGGATTCCTCAAGTTTCGGGTAGAGGTGAGTTAGGTGATCTTCTTTGTGAAGATTTCAAGGAAACGTTACCTTCATATTTTCATTATTTTCCCCCTCAACATTATTACCAACCTTTTTATCGTTTCCCCCACCACATTTCTTTCTCTTTCTTTAATTTTTTCCTTTGGTTTGATAAGGACCCTTTGGAGTTGTCAACTGCACACTATGTACCTCTGATAATTGGGAAATGGGGGTAGTCGGACCAGGGGATTGACCAGTTGCAGTTTGTTGAATAGAAAACTACTACATCTGATTAGAAATTAGATTTTCATCTTTTCTTTGTGATGAACCAACAATACCATCAGCATGTGGTCTTGATTTTGGTTACGTTAATTCAAGAGTTGACCATGGCGCATATGGAATTATCTCATAGAGCATGCTTGACTGAGAGTAAATGAGCTCTAATTGTTGCACTCTAAAGATCGCATGCTCCTCCATAAACACTCTTAAGGTCTCCACATCCTTAGAAATATAAGGAATTAAGGACTTCAGGAACCATTCTAAAATAAATTTTAGAGTAATTGTGGCCTTAATCAAACTCTTTTGTATCCTCCATTCCTAAATGTGATCGAAAATGTGAGTGGCTTTGTTTTGTTCAAAATTAGCCAAAATATTTGTGCCAGCATCATACCAGACCGAGATCTAGAACTGACTAAGAAAGGCCATGGTTGGATCACCAAAATTTCCAAACTTTGACCCCTTCATCTCTATATACCACTTAACAGCGCTCCCAGTGAGGATGCGTTGGAGTAATCGTAATTGAAAGGGTTCGTCATTCAACAAGTTAGAAGAGAACCACAAGTGAAATATCATTATATGATCTCCAAGGTCTTCACCACTCTTACCTTCATATTTTGGTATATCGAAAGGAAGTTTGGTCGGGGCCAGAGGCCAATTAGGGTTATGATGAATATGACCATTCATTAACTTTGAAAAATATGGAAAATGAAGGGTTTCCACAAAGGGTAGCCTATGTTGTGACACTGAGGCAAGAGCCATGGGATTAACAAATCTCGATTGATTGGCAGCCTGAAAATAAGGTCCTTGATTGAAACTAACACCAGGTTTCTAGGAAGAGTTTGCAAACTAACCCAGATTTTGATAGAAACCATGATTTCCAGAACCAGTGAAGTGGAAACCTCCACTTATCTGCCTTTCGGTAGACTGAAAAGGATTATATCCTAATGACATCCCTTACAAGGGAAAAAACCCCAACATGGGATTCCACTAAGGTTGTAAAGGGTTTCTCCCTATTAGCATAGAAAATGGGGAGAAATGTGGATTCCCAAAAGCACCATAGAGATAGAATGGTGCGGAACATATCAAAACATTGGACGAAATTACCCCCCTCCCACCACTAGAAGTACAAGGCCCTATCGTAGGTCCAATTGACTAGAAGAAGCTACCTTCAAGCGAAGGATTCATTGTGGAGATGTTCCCCCTAGCATAAGGGAAAGATTTCCAAGGAGCTATTGAACTCCCTAGGAAAGGAAAAGATTGCAAAGGGGCTGACGAACTCCTTATTATTGAGACAGAACCTTGAATAAATGGTTGTGATGGGATTGGAATAGAAATTCCTCCCATCGATGACATTCCAAATGAAAAGGAATTAGTGACAGACGATGTAGGTTGAGTACCATCCGTGTTAGAAGTGGGTTTGGATGACAATGAAATTGAACCACTAATCAAAGGAGACGTCTTTATCTGAACGACGCTCATCGTTTGGGTTGAGGGAAAAGGAGGTGTGGTACCCCCTCCTTCTACCTCTAAAAGGAGAGTATGTGGACTCCCACCTTTGGGAAAGTTAGCAGTGTCTCCCATTGTGTGTTATTGGATAAAAAAACAATGAGTGTCTGCAACCTCAAATTTTACTGCTTGCATAAGTACTAGATTGTTAGGCCCAGTTAGCGGAGGATTTCAAGGTTTGACGAAGCCTTTAGTTTCAAGATCAGAAATTAACATTTCCTCTGGTGTAGAAGTCATTTCTTATAAAGGTATAGGCATATTCCAACATTATAAAGGTAGAAGTAGACTCAAAATCACCGGCCTAGTCCAACCTTCTCCTCTGCGGAAGTAGTTGAGGCTCCACCCTTTCTGATAGACATCCTTGAAGCCTTCGAGAATGGAAAAGCAATTGATCTTCCACTTTGAATCAACAATACATGGTAGGTCCCAAAAAACTTACTAAAGTCCAAATTACAAACACAGAGCACCAAACTAAAAATACTAAAAAGGGACACCAACCAAGTAGACTACCTTTTTGAATGCTTATGACCCTGGGGAGATGAGGCCTGGTCATCCAAAGCATACATAAAGGAAAAAAACTAGATAGGAGAAATAGTTACCTTGACCTCCATCTAACATCCCTTCCTAGATCAAGTGCCAAGGCTTTGTGATGATACCACCTTAGGGTATTGACAGTGTGATGCAGATTCTATCTTAGGTATCGTGATACAACCCTCACAGTCACCTTGTGTGTCAACCTAATGAAAGGCCACTAAAGTCACCAACTCGCAATCAGTGTCTAAGCTGGGATTAATCGACATTTGAGATCTAACGTATGGGCAGGGCAACAAATTCCAAAGAATCAAAAGCACTCCCTCTCAGGGAGGTATGGGTACTAACAAAACCCCCAAAATATGATCTATCTTCAATGCTTGGTCAAGCTTTGGAGGGGTTATCTCCTTGGCTCTTCCTCGCGCGACCTTTTGCTTGGCTCCTATGTGAGAGGAATTTCCCAGCCACACCTATATGACAATTCAATTTTCACTCCCTATCATAGACTCCTAATGTTTCTTTTTCATGGCCTTGGAGAGTTACCTCTCCAAACTAATCCAAGGCCCTAGCCTGAACTAGTTACTGAACCATAAAAATAAATATTCTAATGATTTTTATATTAAGCGTTAATTTTAGATGGATTTTTACTCAAGGGAACGAAGGTGAAACTCATGATGTTTTTATGACTTTAAGAAGAAAATGATTTAATAACATTATGCTTAAAAGAAACAACTTGTTTTTCAAAAGAAAAGGTGCACTACACTTCTTATTCTTCTTTTTTACGAAATTTTCAAAGAGAAAATGATATATTTTTGCATGTAATATCTAGGAACTTTGCATATACGATTCTTTTATTTGTATAGCAAACTACTCAAAATAAGAATAAAAAACTACTTTTTCAAAACAAAATAGAAATGCATAACAAGCCTAAGTGCTAGAACATTCATTCTTTTCTTGAAAACTTAAAAGTCAAGGGAACTAGAGAAGAAATACAATCAATGATCCAACAGGATCCAAAAGGCCAAAAATTTGAAGTCCTCTAATCTTATAAAAAAATGGAACCAAGTCTAAGATCTCATCGATATCTTTCCAATGGTGCAAACGACACCTCAAACCGAGTCTGTATGATGAAGATATGGCCAGTTAAAGTTTCAATCAAATTGTTCAAAATTGCCCCCGGGGGGCAGCTCAATTGGCAAGTGCCGTGAAAATGAAGTTCCATGAGGTTTCGAGTTCAATTCCCCCCGACTTACCTTGTGTGCCGCGTAAGGGGAATCGTGGGCACACCTGGAGGTTATAGGGGTAGCGGTTGGATAACACG
>ML795708.1:190736-225826 GCA_009831015.1 Picea engelmannii | reverse complement strand
AATAGGGTGACATGGTAGACCGTACCGTGCTGATATGGAAGTAGCATAGGAAAACATGTGTCACCAGTTTTTGGCATTTTCGAGCTATCAAAGGGGCACCACCAGGGGCCGCCACATGGTAGGACCATACAATATGTGGATGACACGCAGATGGATGAGTTGGCACCTTCGAACAACTGGCAGTGATGTGGATTCCATGTGGTGCAATGAGGTTCTGCCACATGGCATCCATAGAAAGGCCCAATGAGGGCTAGGCGCCAAAAATTCAAAAAAAATATAAACAAAACCGACCACCGGACTAGTCGGTGTCCAACCAACAGACAGAATATTTTTTTGGTGGATTTTTATTGTATTAATACAATTTTAAAACTATATTTACCATATAATATAACCATAGTCCTAATGGGGAGGGCCCCGGGTTTGACCTTGGGACCTCCCCCGTATATACCAAATACTGTTACCAATGCGTCAAGGGAAGAACTTGGTAAAGTCCGCCCAACTTTAATATATAAACCCATACATTTTCCATCCGGGGAGGAGGATCTGCATGCCATGTCCTAGGAACATTTTTCAATGGAGATCCTGAATTAATTGAAATACGTATGGACTATTGTGGCATGTTTTTCGAGGCAGGGAGCCCAGGAGGAGCCTAGGAGTGACAGTGACAGAATTTGAAAAAGTTCTATTCATTTTTGCACAATTTCTCACCATGAATCCACTCGTGTAGCCAGAATTTGGATCTGAGCAACGAATTTTTAGGGCATCGCTAGATTTGAGGTATTTCCATGTATTTATGCCAATTTTTGTTGAGATAATATAAAGGCCTCTCCATTTAAAACTGGGCCCAAAGACGTAGTCCATTATTGGGACAAAATCCATTATCAAGTCTTGTGAAATTGTCTCTTCTTGTTACTTCTCCATGTGTATGACTTCTTCATTTACGTTGCACATATGCCTTTTGCATGCTCTTTAATGCAACTCATGTTATAGTCATCGAATAAAAGATCCCAGATCATGTTGGTATCATAGCAGTCTTATTTGACTTGAATTGTGAGTGTGGATGCTTACGAGGGACAACCTCAAAGAGGGTGAAGGAAAACTTGAGACTTTCAACCCAGAGATTGGACGTGAAACCCAAAGAAAGAAAATGGGGGATGAAGAACTCAGTACAAAGTATGAGAAGAATTTTCACAAGGATTTTTACTGGATGTTGGATATGGTAGAAAAAGTATTTGCAGATTATGAAAAGAGAGTGGCAAAGAAGGAAAAGAAGAAGGAAGCTAAAGTAGACAATAATGTTGCAATGAACCATGGAATTGGAGGAGACCCTTCGAAGCCTCCATCTCCATCTTCAAGTTCAATCTCTTATTCTTCCTCTCATTCTCATAATTCTAATTTCCATCAATAAAATGCATTTAAAAATCCATTATTGAAATTAGATGTTAAATTTAATTTGCCCGTGTTTAATGGATAAGCTAATGCAGATAAGTTAACCAATTGGGTTAGATAGATCGAGGTTTACTATTGTGTACAGCAGATTGAAGAGGAAGAGGTGAAGATCCAGTTGGCTTCTCTTCATCTAGAAGGCACAGCCCTTGTATGGTGGGAGAGTAAAATTTATAAAGGTAGCAAGCACAATGGCAAACTCCTTTCTTCATGGTCAGAATTTACTTTTGCATTAAGAAATAAATTCTACCTATTGGGTCATGTACAAAAATCCATGATGGAATGAAAAACTTTGAGACAGGGTAAAGGTTGGAATGTTCAAAGTTTCACAAAAGAGTTTAGAAAAAATGCACTTGCATTGAATGTTCCTTTAGACTCTCCAGAGACTCTGATGAAATATATTGGTGCACTTCACAGTTACATTCATCACAGATTGTTGTTGTGAATCCCACTAATTTAGATGAAGTGTGTGTGCAAGAAACTCATCTTGAAAGCAGGGGAAATAATGTATAAGAAGAAAAACCATCCAAGCATTTAGAAAACCATTTCAAAAGAAAAATCAAAGGAAAGGATAAGAGGATAGCTACAATAAAGAAAGAGGAATGAAAATCCTCTTGCACTCATTGCAAGAAACATGGGCATGATGATGAGCATTGTTGGAAGTTGCATCTAGAGTTAAGAACAAAGAAATTTGGTGGCAAAGGGAAGCAGAAAATTGTTTCTACAATGCAACAAGACTTGGGTTTCGACTCAAGTGATGAAATGAAAATCACAACAGTTGGAGTACAAGGTAAATTTTCCTCTCATGTTAGTTCAATTTCTACAATTCCCTCTCTTGAAAATGATAAAAGAAGAAGTGAATTATTTCGCATAAGAGTAGTGAAAGAGCACACAAAAGTGGAAAATTTGTTTGATCCAGTCTCACAAGTTAACTTGATATCTGAAGAGATTGTGAATAAATTGGGACTAACCATAAGAACTCACCAGAAACCTTACCCTCTTGATTGGGTGTCTGATAGTGCAAAACTTCAGGTTACCAAAAAGTGTAGGTTGAGGTTTTCTATTGCTTCTAAGTTGATAGATGAGGTTGATTTGGATGTGGTTCATTTGGATATATGTGGTATTGTACTAGGGAGTCCTTATCTTTATGATGGAAAATATATATTCTTCTAAAAAGAGAACAAATACCATCTCACAAAATATGGTGTGGAATATATTGTTAAATCTCATAGCATGGAAGCTAACTCATCACTTATTAGTGCAGGTCAAGTGAAGAGACATATAAATGATAGAAAAAAACTTGTTCTTACGGTTGTAAAAGAAAAAGACCCTGACAAGTTTGATTCTTTTGATGTTTTTGATCCTTTTAATAAGAATGAAATGCTTGATATAAGACAGGTCTTTCAGTGGGAAGGTAGAAAACAAAGGGCCTTCAACACTTTGAGAGAAAAGATCAACAATGCACTAGTGCTAGATCTACCTGACCTACAACAACCATTCAAGATTGGGACCAGTACTAGTGCAGATGCCATGAGAGAAGATATGCTTTTTAGACCTCCTAGTTTTACATCTATTGTTTTGAAGAATGCTTTCTTAGCTCATGTCAGTTATATTGAACAGTATGCTAATGATGAATATTTCAAAGAGGGTATATGAGAGGCTAACACATGGTTCATATGTGGAGAATTCTCATTTGCAGGATAAACTACTCTACCATTTGGGTAAACTTTCTATTTCTACCATTGAGAGAGTGCATGTAATTAGAGAAGCTCACACTTGTCTTGTATCTGGGCATTTTTTGGTAGAGAGGATTGTAGTACATTTGCATAGGTTTGTTCCTCTGATGAACGTAATTATAACCATGAATGTAAAGGGATGTGTGTTGTGCATTTGTAAGACCACTAATAGAAAATTAGGGATATACATTGTTATAAAAATAGGATCATGGAGCAATAAAATAAAATAAAAATGTGGAAATAAAACACAGAATATACACAATACAATAGAGACACAGATATACGTGGTTCACCCATTGTGGGCTACGTCCACCAGAGAAATAACTAGGTCCTTCCTTTTATTATCCAGCAAATGAAGGGATATAACCTACAACACACCCATTGTAACTTCCTCTTCTTTCTCTCACAGTATCCTCTCTCAGAATACAATATTCACAATGATACATAGTCGCAATACATTTCCCTCATAAAAGAGTGTCTCCTTCTAGGGAAAAAACACTAACATAACTTCTACCGTCATATATGTGACCTTATAATGAATGGTCTAGATTTACTATGAAATTACAATATACATTTAAAAGGAAATTTTTCCTTCAGGGGCCCGCTTTCCCCCGGACCCCATAGGGGGGAAACCCCCCCGGGTGGAGGAGTGTACAATATTATAGGGTGTATAGTCTTCATGGGGTATAAACATGGCTGAAAACAAAGACCTATGAATCAGGAAGATAATCAAGCTCCACAACCAATAATCTCTTACTTGGAGACTAGTCTCAACAACTCCACTGTTGTTGTCTCTGTTGGACTATGATCCTTCTTGGACCTGGAAAATTTCTCATCTTCCGCTTCATGCTTGAAGACCAAATGAAACTGAGTAGGAACTCAGTTTCTCCCTGGTTACTCCCTTTGTTAACATGTTTGCAGGATTCTGGCTAGTATGTATCTTTTCCAACTTCAAATGTCCATCTTCCAAGATGGATCGTATGAAATGATACCTGAGTTGTATATGCTTAGTCTTCGAATGGAAGGTTGATTTATTTCCAAGATGAATGTCACTATCACTGTCATAGTACAACCTGCTATTCTCCTGCTTATTTCCCAATTCCTCCATAAACCTTTGTAACCAAATCATGTCTGTACTAGCCTCTGTAGTAGAAATATACTCTAATTTTGTTGTTGAAAGTGCAACAACCTTTTGCAGTTTTGAAATCCAACTTATTGTTGTTCCACCTATAGTAAAAAGATAACATGTGGTGCCCCTCCTGCTATCTTTATCACCTGGCATATATGAATCAACATATCCTTGTAGAACAGTGTTTGAACCTCCAAAACATAATGCATGAGCACTAATACCTCTAAAATAGTTGAGAATCCATTTTACTGCCTCCCAATGTTCTTTACCTTGATTTTTCATATACCTTCTCACAACTCCCACTGCATGTGCAATATCTGGTCTTGTGAAAAACATTGCATACATCAAGCTGCCAATTGTTGATGAATAAGGGAACCTGGACATGTATTCTATATCCTCATGTGTCTTGGGACACATTTCTTTGGTTAATTTGAAATGGTTTGCCAAAGGTGTACTAATTGGTTTTGCATTCTACATTCTAAACCTCTCCAACACCTTCTCTATGTACTCACCCTGAGACAATGTCAATTTGCAATTTTTCCCATCTCTTGTTATTCTCATACCAAGGATTTTCTTTGCAGCACACAAATCCTTCATCCCAAATGAATTAGCTAATTTCTTCTTGAGCACATTTATATCCTTCATATTAGACCCTGCAACAAGCATGTCATCTACATACAATAGCAAGATAATATAGCTTCCATTTTCTAGCCTTTTAAAATAAACACAATGATCATAATGGCATCTACTATAAACATGTCAAACTTCAAATACCATTGTCTTGGATCTTGTTTTAGGCCATACAAGCTATTCTTCAACCTGCATACCAAATTCTCCTTCCCTTTGACCTCATACCCCTGTGGTTGTTGCATATAAATTTATTCCTCCAAATCCCCATGGAGAAAAGTTGATTTTACATCTAACTGTTCAAGATGCAAATATTATACTGCCACAAGACTTAAAATAGTCCTAATTGAAGTCATTTTAACAACAGGAGAAAATATTTCATCAAAATCTATACCTTTCTTTTGTGCAAACCCCTTTACAACAAGTCTAGCCTTGTACCACTTTTTACCTCCATATTCTTCCTTCAACCTATAAACCCATTTATTCTACAATGATCTTTTTCCTGAAGGAAACTAAACCAAGTCCCAAGTCTGTTTATTTAACAAGGAATCCATTTCTTCTCTGATGCCTTGCTCCCACTTCTTTTTAGTGTCTACCTGCATTGCCTCTTCATAACATTATGGTTCACTAGAATCAGTCAACAATAAATAATACAATGAAGTAGAGTATCGTTCAGGGGGTCTACTTAACCTGGTAGATATTCTAACAACACTTGCAGGAGTTTGAGGTACATGTTGCTCCTGTTGTTTTACATTTTGATTTTCGGGTACCTTTGGAATTTCTTTTTCAATGATCTCATCAAGCACTGTGTATTTTGGTTTTTCTTTTTCTTGTATCTTTCCCTACAACTGATATTTGTACATTACCTTCTCATTGAATATGGAATCTCTAATCCTAATGATTTTGTGATTTTCATAATCCCACAAGTGATAACCAAAATCATTAACATTCTATCCAATAAAATTACACTTCTTGGATTTTTCCTCAAGCTTTGTTCTATTTTCTTTATCAATATGGACAAATGATTCACAACCAAAAGTCTTTAAAAAAGAATAGTTTACCTTCTTACCTGTCCATGCCTCCTCTGGAATTCCACCATCCAAAGAGCTTGAAGGTCCTCTGTTTATTAATTAAACAGCAGTATCTACAATATTTTCCTAGAACTGTAAGGGCAAACCAACATGCTCTCTCATACTCCTTGCACGTTCCATGATTGTCCTATTCATCCTTTCTGACACACCATTTTATTGTGGTGTCCATGGAACTATATTCTCTCTACGAATCTCATGGTATGAACAGTAATCATCAAACTCCTTGATGCAATATCCACCTCCATTGTTTGATCTTAGACACTTCAACCTTTTTCATGTCTCATTCTCAACCAAAGCTTTCCATTTCTTAAAAGTATCAAAAACATCATATTTTTATCGAATGCAATAAACCCAAGTTTTATAGTTGTATCATCAATAAAAGTAACATAATAATGAGATCCACCAAGATATGATACCTAAGATGGTCCCCATACATCTGTATGCACAATCTCTAACCTTTCACTCTTCTTTTCTTTTCTGACTCTAAGAAATCTGACTCTCTTTTGTTTTCCATAAACACAATGCTCACAGGAACCCAAATCAATTTGTTTAAGATCTGACAACAAAGTTATTTTGTGAAGTATCTGGATCCCCTTCTCACTCATGTGTCCAAGCCTATGATTCCATAGTGTTGTATCCACTCTTGTAGAAGCTAAAGAGATAGAAGAGTCATTGTTACCAGTACATAAATACAATGTACCTACCTTCTCTCATTTTTCTATCATTGGTGATCCTTTGGTGACCTTCCACACCTTATCTATAAATATGGATATACAATCTTCACTTGCCAACTGCCCTATTGAAATTAGATTTTTCCTTAGATCTGGAACATGTCTTACTTCTTTCAACAACCATTTGTTTCCATTCTTTTTTTTTATTTGTACATTTCCCATTCCAACAATTTTGCATGGTGCATCATCACCCAAATGAGTCTGTCCAAAATCACCTTGAACATAATCTAGAAAATGTTTCCTATGGGGTGTGGCATGAAATGAAGCCCCTGAATCTATTACCCAATACTAAGAAATATTATCTATAGAAAGAATCAAAGCATCTTGTAACACATCACCTGTTACATTTGCTTCTTGATTTTTCTCTTGTTGTCCATCTCTTTGTTTCTTTTGAGATCTACAGTCTTTCTTCAGATGTCATTTCTTCCCACAATTCCAGTACTCCATCTTCCCCAGTTTGGATTTGGATCTTCCCTTCCTAGAATTCCCATGGTTCCCTGAGCCCTTTCCTCTATAATTTTGTCTTCCCCTGTTCTCCATGTTTAGCGCATTACCCGATGTCTCACCTGTGCTTTTCCGTTGCATTTCATTGCTAAGGATAACACCAAAAACATCATCAAATTTTAGAGTGTTTGAACCAGAGATAGAGTTATTTACAACCATGACCAAGCCATTCCAGATTTCTGGCAAAGAGCACAAGATTAGAAGAGCCCTAACCTCATCATCAAAGTCCGCTTTTACATAACTTAGTTGATTAGTAACCGTATTAAATTCATTTAAATGATCTGCAAGAGACCCACCTTCTAACATCTTCATATTAAATAATCTCTTCATTAGAAATACCTTATTGGACACCAAGGGTTTTTCATATAGTTTAGCCAATGTGTTCATCAGCTCCTTCATTGTCTTTTCTTTCAAAATATTGAAAGCCACTGATGCTGCCAAGGTCAATCGTATCGTTCCTAGTGCCTTTCTGTCAAGAACATATGATTCTTCATCCTTTGTGGTCGTCAGCTTCTTTTCCATTCCTCCCAATGGTAGGAATAGATCCTTCTGATATAAATAATCTTCCATATGTATCTTCCATAACTGGTGGTTTTGGTTGTTAAATTTCTCAACCTTAAACTTTCCATATTCCGTCATTGCTCCCACTCGAAATAGGAACCCTCTTTTCCTATGAGTTACATTTCACTCTGATACCAGTTGTTAGAAAAACACGATCACGGAGAAATAAAATAAAATAAAAATGTAGAAATAAAACATAGAAGATACACAATACAATAGAGACATAGATATATGTGGTTCACCCAGTGTGGGCTACGTCCACTAGAGAAATTTATAGGTCCTTCCTTTTATTATCCAGCAAATGAAGGGATACAACCTACAGCACACCCATTGTAACTTCCTCTTCTTTCTCTCACAGTCTCATCTCTCAGAATACAATATTCACAATTATACATAGCCGCAATACATTTCCCTCATAAAAGAGGGTTTCCTTCTAGGGAAAAAAAACCTAACATAACTTCTACCATCAGATATTTGACCTTATAAAGAACAGTCCAGACTTACTATGAAATTATAATATACATTTACAAGGCAATTTTTCCTTCGGGGGCCTGCTTGCCCTCGGACCCCCCATCCAGGGGGATGAGCCCCCGGGACCCCGCAAAGGGGCAAGCCCCCCTGCAACCCTCCCACGTGGAGGAGTGTACAGTATTCTTGGGTGTATATTATTCATGGGGTATAAACATGGTTGAAAACAAAGACCTATGAATCAAGAAGATAATCAAGCTCTACAACCAATATACACACCACTCCCTGTTCCTTCTCATCCTTGGGAGATCATCTCCATGGATTTTGTAGGGGGGTTGATTATGTCGAAAAGGGGTCATTACTACTTGTATGTGGTAGTGGGTAGGTTTAGAAAGATGTTTATATTGATGCCATGTAAAAATCAAGTCACATCTAAGCAATCTTCTCACTTGTTCTTCCAACATGTATGGGTTCATTGTGGGTTTCCCACGTCCATTATATTCGATCGACATTCTATATTTTTAGGGGAATTTTGGACAAGTTTATGGAATCTCATGGACACCAAGTTGAAGAGGAGTATTTATTTCCTTCCACAAACAGATGAACAGATAGAGATGGTCAACAAAACAATGGTTCATTTGCTTCAAGGGTACTGCAAAAAATGTCATAAACTTTGGGATGAATAGCTACACTATGTCCAGCATGCCTACAACATAGCATTGCAATATTCCACCCAGAGTTAAACATTTGAGACATGTTTTGGGTATCTACATAAGACTCCCTTAGACATGACATTTAGGATGGATGTTGACTCAAAAGAACAAAGAGATGAAGACAAATCCTGCAAGTTCATCCAAAGGATTCAGCAAGTACACCAGAAAGTCCAGGAACAATTGGAAAAGAACCAAGCCTAGTATAAGGAAAGGCATGACAAGCATTGGGTATATCATCAATTCCAATAAGGTGATCAAGTATGGTTTCACATTAGCAAAGATAGGTTGAAGGGTGAAGGAAATAAACTAAATCCCATTCGATATGGACCCTTCACCATCTTAGAGAAGATTGGCCCAAATTCTTTCTACCTAGATCTACCACCATATATGCAGATATACGTAGTTGTGAACGTGGAGAACCTGAAATTGTATGAGCCTTAAATGATCATGGATCAAAGGGAGAGTGTTCCAATCCCTTGAGATGATGTGTTTTCTCCTAAATACTTGGACGAGTTAAAGGAAGATATCATCCTGGACAGAAGGACAAGGACGTCACACAGGGGCCTTAAAGGAACACATCCAAGCAAAGTATGGTGGATCGAGAAGGGGAAAGCGAGGGATCAATCCCCTCACCTATCTGTTAATTGATAAGGCTTTTGGTGGTCCAAAATTTTTTTAGTGGGGAGGAATGATCCAGGAGGATCCAAAAGGCCAAAAATCTGAAGTCCTCAAATCTTAGGAAAATGCAACCAACTTGAAGAGCTCGTTGATATTTTTCCAACGGTGCAAATGGCACCTTAAACCAATTATGTATGAGGAATATATGGTCGATCAAAGTTTCAGTCAAACTATTCAAAAGTCAACAGGGTGACATGGCAGACTGTACCATGTTGATGTCAGCAAGATAACGTGGAAGCACCACATGCTACCACGTGTCACTTGTTTTTGTCATTTTTGAGTTTTCAAAGGGACCAATAAAAATGTGTCATGTGGTACCCTAGGGAGCGCCATGTAGCACCCCATCGAGCACCACTAAGGGTCACCACATGGCACGACCGTACAATATGTGGATGATACATAGGTGGATGAGTTGGCTCCTTCGAACAACTAGCAGTGATGTGGATTCCACGTGGCCCAATGAGGTCCTACCATGTGCCAGCCGAAGAAATTCCCAATGATGGATAGGTGCCAAAAATTCAAAAAATATAAAAAAAAATGGACCATCGGACCCGCCGGCACCAAAAATTTAAAAAAATTAAAAATAAAACCGACCACAAGACCGGTCGACGCCGGACCCAGCGGCCAACCAACCAACAAACGGAATATTTATTTGGTGGATTGTTATTGTATTAATATAGCTTTAAAACTATATTTACCATATAATATAATGATATGTCTAATGGGGAGGCCCGCGGGTTTGACCCCGGGACCTCCCCCATATATACCAAAGATCGTTACTAATGCACCAAGGGAGGGACTTGGTAAATTTCGCCCAACTTTAATATATAAACTCATACATTTGTCATCCAAGGAGGAGAATCCACATTCCAAGTATTGAGTGCATTTTTCAATGCAGAGCCTGCATTAATTGCAGGATGTACAGATTGTTTTGGCACAGTTTTCAAGGCAGGGAGCCCATGAGGAGCCCAAGAGTGACAGTGACAGAATTTGACAAAATTATAGTCATTTTTGCACAATTTCTTGCAACGAATCCACTGGTGCAGTCATAATTTGGATATGAGTAGCGTATTTTCAAGGCATCCCCAAAATTGAGGTAATTCCATGTATTTATGCCAATTTTTGTTGAGATAATATACAGACCTCTCCACTAAGAAGTGGGCCTGGAGACATATTCCATTGTTGGGACGAACTATGTTATCAAGTCTTGTGCAATTGTCTCTTCTTGTTGTTTCTCCATGTGTATGTATTCTTCATTTGTGTTGCACATATGCTTTGTTCATGTTATTTAATGCAATTCATGTTATAGTCATCGAATAAAAGATCACGGATCAAGCAACAAAGGTATTTTTTGTCTTTTTTGTTACTAAAAAAGACATGCGATTTTATTTTATTTTTATGAACAAAGGAAAAGAAGGAAGAGAGGAAGAAAGAAGACAGCCTAGGGTCATTGGAACATAGCAAGGAACTGGAAAAAAAACACAGTCACACAAAGACTAACCTTTCAACCTACCTAAAAAACCTTATACACAATCAAAGAGAAAGAACCTTTTAAACAAAAACTTAAGTTTACAGATGCTTGAGATGACTTTCAAGGACAAAAACAACCAAATAAGGTTCAGACACGGCTGAACATCCAACCCGAAACTTCCCAGAAAATGTTTGGAAGAACAAATTTCCAAAGGTGTATGTGATTGTGCATAATTCAAATTGTGTATGTACGTGATTGTCACTGAAGAAACTCACATATGTATATGTTTTATACATAGTAAAAGAGTGTACAACTCAACAAATACTCAAAAATATAAATTGCAGACAGTCCAGGAAGTTTCCAGAGACTGGAATAGACCTCTAAGGTAACAAATTCTTGATAATAAGTCAAGAAAACAAGAAAAAAAGTAAACTACAAGATCCCTAAAACTGACCCAAACTAGGAGAAAATATCCCTAGTATGGTCGCCAAGTATGTTACATAAATATAAGTTCTATGGCTTTGGGTCACATGCCATAACAGAGCAGTGCCCTAAAAGGATTCTCTCAAACTTTAATTAAGCAATTAATTGAAAGTAACTACCTACAGTAACTAACTTTCAGAAGAAAGGAAAGAGGACATACTCAGAACCTAGCATTTGAATTTGATCTTGCTCGTGGTCTTTTTCTCCAGAACTCCTTCACAACAGCCTTCTAAAATTCTTGCAAACAAAGAAGTACACAACTGCAAGAAAGTAGTTATTTGCTAACTAACTAAATATAATCAATTCACTTTATATGTTAAATTCAAAATGAAATACAACTAATCTGATCAAAACCATGAATTAACAAAGAAAAATTGGATGAGAATGAGAGTTATTTTATTGATAACAACAAAAAGGGTTGGTTACAACATGTAACCACTACGGCACGATCTTGGAACTAGGCTCCAAGTTCCTCCACCCAAGTCCTGAGATGAAAAGTATTACCTCTGAAGTTTTGTGTTTCAATGAGTCCAAGGAAGCAATGGACTTCTTCCTGATGAGATAAAGGGAAACAAAAATCCTGAAAATAGGGGTTTTCAAAGGGGGAAAGACAATCTCATAAATATAGGGAAACAGGGGCTTGCAGTGCTATAAGGAAACTGCCAGCATAAGGTTGCATCTCTTTGATATCATTTTCCTCCATCATAAATCTCTCTTTGATACTCCCTTTTAATAGTTGGAGTAGTTATGCATGAGATATAGGAGGTAGAGAACCTAGGGAACCCGTCAAATCCACCCAAAATGTGAGGATTTATTATTTTGTTTAGCTAATTAAACATGTACATGGGTTGCTAACTAGCAAGGTGTGTATGTACATGAGTTTCTTTAAGGAGAGTAGCGTACATCTTGAAAAATGGTATTTTTAAATATGTTTTTATGGAGGAAAAGGGGGATTCAGATATTGCAAATAAGGAAAGGGATGTAACTGAGGCCAATGAGTCGTCATGCGCATAGGAGGTGTCAAATAATGCTATAACATAGACAACATTCTAGAGGAATATCTTTCTAAAAGAGAAACCTTCTAGTAAGTCTTCTTACATTAGACGTGTTCACATTATTACATAGGCTTTATTTACTAATTTCAGCCTTTATTACATAGAAAAACATATTATTCTATCTACTTGAGGTGTTAGGGAGGTTAGGACCCTAACAATGCTATCAAAAAGATTGAATATGAAATTTGCAAGAAGGTTGAAGAATTCCCAAATACTAATGACATAAAATCATAAATGCAATCTAGAATTAAGGAAGGATGTAAGAATTTGATAGAGGGGATTACATTGTAGCTTCAAAAGGAGAAAGAAGACAAGATTCAAGAAGGTCACCATAAGATACTTGAAGAATTTGAACCCCATTTGGAGAATGTACATGTCAAATATAATGGTATTATCTCCAAGGCTAGAGTAATCACAGACAAAGAAAGGAGGATAGAGGATGTCATTGTCCCTGGAAAGAAGATAGATGTAATGAGTGTGCAAAATGAACCATATCAACACCTCATTTCTAAGGAAATTTTCAAGGAGGATAAGAAGATTGATGTCAACATTATCAAGGAAGAATATCGAATACTCATCAATATTCGTGCAATAAGGCATCACAAAACCAGTATTCAACACATTATTAGAGACCAACAACTACTACTAATTTGAAAAGTTACAACAACAATACATGGAATCAAAGGAAAGAAAATTATGAAACAATCAAACATTAAGGATTAAGGGCGAAAATAATTGATTTTGAATGGATTGATCCTTTTTTTACGTGTCAATATTGTTCAAGAAACATCATATCTCCTCGTGTCCTCAACCTTATCTAATTGATGACAATTGCAAAGGAATGTTCATTCTATGAGGAGAAGTTTTTAATTGCCTATTCTTTGAGGACATGGCATTTTAAGGGGGGGAGACTTATAAAATATGTTAGCACTAGAAGTCACCCTCTGATTTATGAGAAGGTAAGCCTAGTACCCATCAAGTTCTATGTCACAATGAGTACTTTTAAAGAGGTCAAATGGGCGCAATTCAAGATAATATCGTTTTCACTCAAAAAAACTGGACCAGTATGCACAAGAAGTTGAGGTCTTGATCAAATTCAGTCAGTAAGTTGTAGTAAAGGTGAATAGGAGGAAGAATATGTGAGGATAATGTAGAGGTTTTCTATGGACGTCAAGTCTTCCAATAGCCTAAGGATGAAAAACTCAAAAAACAAGATCCTCTTGGATTCAAAGTTTCAGGAATCTGAAGAACACCATAACAACATTGTAATCAAACATCCATCACAATACAGCTACAACAATCCATGTGAATCCTTCAATCATGGACACTTCAGTATTAGAGGAAAATAATATGAAGAAGAAAGTTGACTTAGATTGAACAAGAAGTCTCAAATCAGGTTACATAACCAGAGAGTTGGAGCTTCATCAAAACTTTACAATGCGGGAGCCTTGCTCAACCATCGACCATAACAAAATATAAAAAATGCCTACATATACTCAGACTGACTAGAACCACCCTCAGAGCAATCGAATCATTCATTCAAATCTTTATGTTTGAGTCTTCTCGGCAGACTGTGCATGCAGTCTTCTGTCAGACGTGAGCTCTTATGTCTGAACCCTCTCTGTCACACTGCGCATGCAGATCTCTACCAAACGCGAGCCCAAAGTTTCCAGTCCTTTCTAGATTTCCATTTATGGAAGGAGACGATGTCTCAACCACCTCCTTCTCTTTCATTAACTACATGTATCAGGATTAGGATGGAGCCCAAGTCAACTCTGTGCCCGGAAAATGTGTTGGTCGCACTCTAAAATTCTGCCACTTGGATCTTCGCTTGAACTTGCAGGGAACACTGGCAAGAAACTGTGGATGCTGATGATGGGAAGTTGGTGATATGATTGGTGTAAACCAACATGAAACAATGACTGAGCGACAGCCATGTGGATGGATGCAGCGATGGAGTGGTGTCTAGGAATGTGTGGGCACTAGTACGCAAGATTTGAGGTGTAAAGGCGCAGGAGCTATGTGGCAAAGGGAAAGGATGTGGTGGCTGATCAAAATGGAAAGTCAGGGGGAAATGATGACATAGTGGATATTACATGGAGCGTGAGTGAGGGAAAATTTTCAGGAGGTGAGAGCGAGAGATGTGATAGCGGAAAGGGAACATATGTGCAGGTGATGTGAGTGGAGAACAGGTGTTGGAGGGAGCGAGGGCGGTATAGGAAGGTGGTAAGGAGGCTAGCTCAGGGGGGTATATGGTAAGTGGTAAAGCGTGGGGGGTGTCTGAGTTACTATGGAGGTGACACGTTAGTGGGAGGCCTGCGCCAGAAAACCACCTGCTTGGACCCCCCCGTTAAAGGCAAAAGGTTGGGGGGTCTAATATGGAACGTGGACCGTAGATCTGAGCATGTAGATCCCAGCCATTGATATCTGTGTGATCCTTTTCAGAATGCACCAAGGTCGCCCAACCATCAAAAAACTTAGGATAAGAGCCAAAAGTGGGTCGTGCTACGACCCTTTCCTTCATTCTTCACCAAGGGGTTATTTCCTAAGGGAAAAACACCCTTCCATCAAAAATATGTGCTAACATTAGGCTCCATGGGGGATAGATACCTCCTTGCGAGGCTCTAAGAACTCTTTTTTCAACTCTAGTTCCTTATTGTTGGGTTGTGGATTCATGCTCTGAGATATCATGTCGAAGAAAAACATATTGACATTCTACTTACAAACAGAAAGTGAACACACATGCTCCAGGGAGATTATTTATATGAAAAACCTAAGCTAATTGATTTTTACAAAGCGCTAGGTGAAAGAAAATTTCCACCATAGCCACCCAGACTGTCTGGTAAAATAATTCTTCTCTTACTGTAGATGATCCACAAAGGACTAGGGCAGTATGACATCAAAATGAGATCATGGCTTGGAACACTGACCATACCTCCAAATAATGATAAGGTGAATAAATATGTAGGCTTCAATGCTTTAGGAAAACACAGCTCCATATATAACCCCACATGGTCACAAAATTTATAATCAAGAAAGCTCAACTGGTAAGAAATTACCTCATGTCCTTCATGGCTCTCCCAAGGACAAGATTCACAATCATAATAACCTATATCCATGGAAAATATCTGCTCTCTATCATCTTTGTTGGGATATTCATTAAAATTTGGTTTCTCTGGATCAGTACTTGGAATCACTTCTTAATTATAAGTAGGGTTGCCCAAAACATTTGTTTCAAGGACTAGAATATCCTATGCATCTCCCTCATAAGAGCAACAAACATGATCTGCCCCTAATCCTTCTATTTCTGTAGAAAATTATCCTACCAACTTCACCAACTCACCCAAGGCATCTCCTTCATTCTCACAGCCTTCACTAGAAACATCCTTATCTTGAACATAGTTATTATATCCCTCACAACAGTTATGACAGATTAACTTAGAGGAATAATATCTTTGACAATGTCTATTGAAAGATGCATGAAATTTCTCCAGGGAGGAGATGCTAGCAAGTGGAAAGGAGTGATACCATTCACAAGCATCTCCTACTAATGATAACATGAACATCTTCAATAATACATCCTCATGATGTATCTCCTAATGATGCATGATTTCATGAAACTCACGTAGATGCTCAGCAAGTTTGTCATCTTTAATCTCTCTAAATATGGGCAAAAAATCACTCCATTCATCTGGAGTAGGAACAACATTTGGAAAACCAAGAACAACAGAGAAGTTAAAAGGAGAAAACCTCCTAGACAAGATGGCTTTCATCTAAAAATATGACTGCTTAAAATAGTGGAGTCGCCACTGGGTCCTCTAATCATAGAGTACCCAGGTGAATGATGTGCAGTATGAAAGTGTATGGCCTTTGTTCACCATCAAAAGTCAGATTTGGTCATTATCATTCTCCCAGGGAGCTTTCAATCTGGGACAAAAGCTAAAGCCTTATTGAGAAAGATTTGCCTTTCTTGGTAATCCTCTATGGGTCAGCTTCAGGTGTAGTCAGAGGCAATTGTGGAGTGGACCTCGTGTGTTTGCCTCTGGAAGCCACAACTGAAATAGTGGGGTCGAAATAGTGGAGTCGCCAGGTGCAAGCTGCAATCTTCAATGGTTCTGATATTTGATTCACGTACATAATCAAAAGCTCTTTGTCATTCTATCCTAAGGAAAATTCTTTAATTTGTTCCCCGGAAATGATGCCAAAAATGTTATCACTAGAAGTCACCCTTCGATTGAAGATAAGGTAATCCTAGTACCCATTAGGTTACATGTCACAATGAGTAATTTTAAAGAGGTCAAAAGGGTGCAGAATCAAGATAATATTGTTTTAAATCAGAAAAATTGGACCAGTATGCACAAGAAGTTGAGGTCTTGATCAACTTCAATCAATAATTCATAGTACAAGTGAATAGGAGGAAGAATAGGTGAGGATATTGTAGAGGTTTTCTATGGACATCAGTTCTTCCAGCAACCTAAGGAGGAAAAACTTAGAAAACAAGATCCTCTTGGATTCAAAGTTTCAGGAAACTAAAGAACACCATAACAACATTGTAATCAAATATCCATCACAATACAGCTACAACATTCCATGTGAATCCTTCAATCATGGACACTTCAGTATCAGAGGCAAATAATATGAATAAGAAAGTTGACTTAGATTGAAAAAGAAGTCTCAAATCATGTTACATAACCAGAGAGCCAGAGCTTCATCAAAACTTTACAATGTGGGAGCCTTGCTCAACCATCGACCATAACAAAATATCAAAAATGCCTACATATAATCAGACTGACTACAACCACCTTCTGAGCGATCAAATCATGCATTAAAATCTTTATGTTTGAGTCTTCTCAGCAGATTGTGCATGCAATCTTCTGTCAGACGTGATATCTTACGTTTGAACCTTATATGTCAGACTGTGCATGTAGCTCTCTATCAGATGTGAGCTCATAGTTTACAGTCCTTTCTGGATTTCCATTTATGGAAGGAGACAATGTCTCAACCACCTCCTTCTCTTTCATTAACTACCTGCATCGGGATCAAGATGGAGCCCAAGTCAACTCTACTACCAGAAAACATGCTAGCCGCACTCTAAAATTCTGCCACGTGGATCTTCGCTTGAATGCTTACAGAGAACACTAGCAAGTAGTCATGGATGCTGGCGATGGGAATTTGGTGATATGAATGGCGCAAATCGGCATGGAACAGTGAGAACCATGTGGATGGATGTGGCGGCGGAGCGGTGTCTAGGAATGTGTGGGCACCAGTACACAAGATCTGAGGTGTATAGGTGCAGGGGCTATGTGGCAAAGGGAAAGGATGTGGTGGTAGAGAAGAACGATAGGTCAGGGGGAAATGAAAACATAGTGGAGATGACATGGAGTGTGAGTGAGGGACACATGTCAGGAGGTGAGAGGAAGAGATGTGACAGCAGAAAGGGAACAGGCAGGCAAGTGATGTGAGTGGAGGGTAGGTCAGAGGGAGCGATGGTGGTATAGGAAGGCAGTAAGGAGGCTAGCTCCGATGGGGGGTAGATGGTAAGTAGTAAAGCACGCATGGGGGGGGTCTAAGTTATTGTGGTTGAGACACATTAGTGGGGGGGTCATGCCAGAAAATCACCTGCTCGGACCCCCCCCCGTTAAAGGCAGTAGATCGGGGGGGGGTCTAATATGGAATGTGGACCGTAGATCTGAGCACGCAAATCCCAACCACTGAGATATGTGTGATCCTTAGCACCACGTGCCCAGTCTTCCCAGCCATCAAAAAACTTAGGATAAGATCCAAAAGTGGGTTGCGTTATGACCCTTTCCTTTATTTTTCACCAAGGGGTTATTTCCTAAGGGAAAAGCACCCTTCCATCAAAAATATGTGCTAAAAATATACTTGAGGTATATTGCATCTATTATCATAATGTAAGAAATAAATATCTTTTCATGAGTCACAAGGAAAATATCACGAAATAATAGTCATAGGATGATTATTATGTAATGTATCATAATATGTAATAATGATAATTCATTCCCTTTTCCAAGGACATGGATTATCACCCCTACATGTATTTATATGCACACACATTATATCTCAAGACATGTCAATGAATAATGAATAAGAATTATTTATCCCTTGAGGATTATATGGAGTTGTCCTTGTTATAATGGTTTCTTAGGTGAAGTGGCCAAGAGGTTTGCTTCAATGGGCACCTAAAATGGGGGAAATAATAACACCCCTTGGTAAGTGTTGACGGGCGTAAATGACACACCGTCAACTGGAAGGTCAAATTCGGACTAGGGTTGTCTAAATAACCAAGGTCGTTTGGAATGAAATGATTCGACGGGTTTAATGGCTCCGTTGGCCAACTAAAGTCCTAAAAATAACAATAAAAGAAATGAAACTAATCTAAAATCTATGATACTAAGAATATGTTTACTAATTACAAGTTTTCGCAATGGAAACATGAATATGTATAAATGATTATGAACAGTCTATCTACAACTTCTAGGGTTTACTAGAAATCTTGCGAAATGGATATTCTTAAAAGTGTTTATAAAAGAGATAAAGAAAGCACATACATTTTTTTGTTTTCTTTTGAATATTTAAAGATATAACACTAATGCATACTAAGCAAATATAATTGAAATAAGAATAGATAAACAGTCAAATCTAATTCATGCTACCCTTATTTCATTAATAAATAATTTAACTAAATAACAAATAAACTAACCTGTAACTAATTGATTAAAATTAATTTATCTCCATGTGCAATTCAAGCTCCTAACTATTATCAAATAATGTTGTCTGGAGTTATATGTGTTCGTTGTTTTGAATACCTAAGTCTGTATCCTTTCCCTATCTCTCTCCTTTTCATAGGCCAGATCTTGAATTTTTCCCTTCGACTGTTAAAGTCATTTTTTGTTTGCTCCTTTTTTTTCGAGCACCTTCATTCCCCTTGATGTCTTACCTGAAGGAAGTCTTGGCCCTAAACCTATCTGTTTTTATCTAAGGATGAACACTTGCCTCCTTTGTTTGAGTCATTGTTCTATATGTTTTCCCCGACCCACAGCAAGTCATCCAAGTCCTTGTTCACTCAGGCCCCATCCATGGATGCCAGGCACAGCTTTCAAGGCAGTCCATTTCAGGGTCGAAGCGCAAGCAATAGACAAGTTGAATTTTGTCAGCAGTGGAGATTCCAAGAGAATTCCAGATTAACAGCCCCCCATTATTAGAGATTTCAAAGTTACACAACATATAGCTCGATTAAAAGCCTTGAAGGCCCGAAGCAAGCAAGAGTTGTCGATCTTTAAGGGGACATGTGGCAGTTGATCCAAGTGTTCGGGGAAATGAACTTCGGGAGTTTCGAAGTGAGAAGTGTGTGAAAGTCCCGAAGGGCCGAAGACCGAACTCTCGACATAATCTAAGCCATCAAAAGTTGAGGACACGTGGAAGCATATCTCTCCCTTCAGAGTTTGGCGCTCTGAAGAATTGTGGGAGTTAAACATTGTAAAGTCCCAAAGGACCAAAGCTCGAAGTGCCTGAAGCCTCGAAGTCTCGAAGGCCCGAAGTGAATTTGGACCATCTATTGGTGGGGCCATGTGTCAGCAGATCCATAGATCTGGGTAAAATTAGTTGAAGGCAGAGGAGGTTTGATTTTTTATTTTCCCGGAGCCCGGAGACCCGAAGTGGATCTCAGTTGTCCAAATCCAAGAGCCACACGTCGTCAGATCCCTAGCTCCGACGAATTTGCTTGGGGAAAATAAAATTTGACTATTGAGAAGTCTGAAGCCCAGAGCCACAAAGGGATCTCAGGAAGACAGATGTCATCAAATATCCAGCTCTGGGTAAAAGCACATAGAGGAGCCAAAGGAAAAGGAGCTAGCCCTCGAGCCCTAAAGAGCCAAATGTGTGGCAGTCGTTATCACAGACAGGTGGCACCCTTATGGTTTTGACACATGGTACTCTTTTCAAGAATTCTCAGACATGGCTCTAGCCTATTTTTGAGTGACACTTTTCACCTCTCCATCCATGACATATCATCATGGTGACATCAGGCCTCCACATCAAATCATCCTCCGAGAGCTGTTATTTTTCAGCGTCAAAAGTAGTTCCCCATCCCAAGGCACACTTTTGGAAAATCCTAAAGTTGGTGGGTGATTAAGCTTGGAAATGGTGTTAAATCTAGCGAGTTCACTCATATCGCATATCAGGACCAGATCTACGGCCACAATCCATTACGGGAACGCAACATGCTCGAGCGATAATTTTCTTGAGCGGTCCCACAATGGAAACCATGGTATGGTGAAAATGCTACGTGGAGAAAGGTGATGGATTGCGGGCCCAAAAGTGGTTTGAATCCAAACCACTTTTGACGGCCCCCCAATCTCGTGTTTATATGGCATACTATCCGAGAGCAGCATGTGGTTGCCCCCTGAGAATTAGGTCTTGTTCAATCTCTGAGGAGGTAGTTAATAAAAATAGAGCTGGTGATTAAAACCTCAGCTCACTCCATAAATGGAAGGCATGGAGGGTCCGAATGTGGGGACCGAACCGTCAGCCCATGGTACCATTGTGGACAGATTTCCCTGCAAAAACCATGTTGATCTGAGCTCGTGTCTGACAGAGGGATGCACGTTCAGTCTAACAAAATAAGTTGTCGATGCAAATCTTTGAATGTAGCAGCCAGGTCACACTCCTGGTAGTGGCGGACTGATCTGAGTATAAATAGGTAGTTTTGATATTTTGTTAAGGTCGTCAACTGGTTGAGTAGAGCTCCCTATTTTGTAATGTTTTGATGCCAAAATTGTTCTCTGGTTATGTACCAAATTTGAGACTTTCATGTTAATAGAAGTCATCTTCTTTTCATCTCTCTGTAAAAACTGTGCTAAAACACTCAGGCATGGAGGATCCAGTCGAGGGTTTTTATGTTGTTGTAATGTAGGTTTGATTATAGTGGTATCGTGACGATTTTTAGTCAGCTCACTTGTTATATTTTCCCTCTTACACTGAATGGCTCGGGCATGGAGGATCCAGTTGATTTGTTGTAGTTTCATTGTGATGTAGGTTTGATCATTGTGTTGTTGTGATTGTGTTGTTTGGACATATTTCAGTGTCTGAATCTTGAGCTCAAGAGTGATATTGAGTGTAAGTTTTTCTTCTCCAAGCTACTTGAAAGCCTGATGCTCATAGCAGTCTTGTTCACCTTTCTCACTAATTCTTCCCTCTGCTCACACTTAAACTCAATTCACTGACTAAAGTTAATGTGGCCCTCACTTCCCTATGCATTTCTTGTCCAGTTCTGTGTTGAACATCATTCATATATTGAGTTTTGTCCATTGACCTCCACTCATATAAAACCAACATCCACCAAAAACTCTAATGGGTACTGGGCTTATCCTCTCGCAATCTGAGGGTGACTCTCAGTGATAACTTTCTTGGCTTCATTGTCGGGGACGAATTGAAGTCATTTCCTTGGGTAAGAACGACAAAGAAATTATGATTCTGAAGGTTCATTAGAAATCAATGACTTGAAGATTGCAGCTTGCACCTGGCGAATCCATTGTTTCAGTTGTGGCTCCCAAAAGCAGACACATGAGGTCCACTCTGTAGTTGCCTCTAGCAACACCTAAAGCTGACCCAGAGAAAATTATCAGAAAGGGAAAGACCTCTCAATAAGGTACTTCAACTATTGTACCAGGTGATTCTGGTAATTTACATAATCCCTCTTTAAAAACTCCAATAACTGCTTCTAATTCTCCTATTATACCTCTATTGGAGTTTCAAGAATTTTAAATTTTGGGAGTTTTCCTATTGATTTCTCCCCTCCTAGTCTTGGTTTGGAAGGATAAATATTTGGCACCCCTATTTCCTCTAAAGTTGTGAAGTGGTTCAGACCTAGGACCTCAGAAGACTTTTCCACTCTGGGCTTTACCACTCCTCCCCCTATTAGAGTTGTTGTGTTTATAAAAGGGGAAACCTCTGTCCCCTCGAGGCCTGCGGATTTTTCCCCCAACACTCAGTCATTTCCTCTTTCTCCCAGAAATATAGCTACAGTTGTACCTCTCCCAACTCCATCTCCTCCTAGTTCTCCTCTAGTTCATGTCCAAATGGCAGGTGCTAATCCTCCTAGGAACATGATGGCTGAGATATTAGCTACTAGATACACCCCTCTGGTTTTACCTCACCCTATGAATGCTCTCCCAGCCAAATACTTCCTTAATTACATGCCCCAGTTCACAGGGGAAGGAGACATAACTTCAGAAGAGCACCTTTTAGCTTTTAATAGATTTGCAGAAATCCACGCCATTGAAAATGAAATTGTGTGGATGAGAGATTTTGTACAGAGCCTTGATGGTGATTCCAGGGATTGGTTTAAAGACTTGCCTCCTAGATATATTGACAGGATTGATGCTCTGGATGATTCATTCTTAAGACATTGGGGGAATAAAAAATATTTCCTTCATTATATCACATAATTTGGGGCACTTAAGAGAGAAGAGGGGGAATTTGTTTCAGACTTCTCGAAGAGATTTAATAATATGTATAAAAAGATTCCCATTGAAATTAAACCTACAAAAACCTCTGCCAAGATTACTTATGCTAGTGCCTTTGACCCTGAGTTTTGCCTCCTGTTGAGAGAAAGAAGATCTACCTCATTGGCTCATATGCAATATGCAGCCCTTAAAGTAGAATCCAATATATTGCCAGTTGACAAAATTAGGAGTAAGGCCAATAGAGAAAGAAGAAAAGGTAGGTCTGAAGCTTCAAATTCTGGCTCCTCTGTTGTCCCCCCTCATATGGATGAAGTGACCAAGCTACTGAAATCACTTTCTGCTAAAATGGAAAGGTGGGAATTGGAGGGAACGTAGAGCTATAGGAATACCCAAAATGTTGATAATAGGGTTAACTTCAAAAGACCAAATAATTCCCCTCAGATCATCTAAAGAGATCAAATAAACAGGGATAGGGATGATCAGAAAATTCAAGCTCCTCTCCAAAATAATCTTGTTACTAATGAAGAAGGAGAGGAAGAATATGTTGATCCTGAAATCCATTGTCTTGGTGACACCTCCTCTTTTCCTCATCTAAACCAATATGCATATGAGGATTCTATCATGGGTAGCCAACTAAATGAGTTGAGAAAGGGGGAAAAGACCAGCAATAATCCCAATAGATATAGTCTGAGGTAAAACAAAAAAGAAGGGAAGTTGGATCTTTCTGATCAGCCTACGAGAGCAGAGAAGTCTGCTAAAGATTTAGCAGACAACAGTAAAGAAAAGGAGGCACAAACTCCCCCACCAGTGGTCAAAATCCCAATCCCATAATTGAAGGAGATTCTAAAGTCTACCTCCTCTTTCATCTTTGAGCATGAGATTCAAAATATTAGTATCATTGTACCTCTTCCATAGTTAGTCGAGTACGAGGGATTCAAAAGGTGCCTCTCCAAAATATTGCAGCCTGAACCTTCATCTCATTCCACATACTCAGTCAACCTCCAATATGAAAAGAGAGATGTCATACTAGGACCTTTGGTAGAGGATAGAGATGATTCCTCACCTCCTTTTTATACATCATTGAATATTCATGATAAATTATTGCACAATTGCTTGATGAATTCAGGGGTGTCTCACAATATCATGCCTAAAATTTTCATGGGTGAACTCGAGTTGGAGGTTACAAAAACCTACCACAACCTGTATTCATTTGATTCCAAGAAGGTGAAATGCCTCGGGGTGATTAAAGACCTAGTTTTCTCCTTGTTCCAACTTCCAATGAAGAGTGTGCTCATGGACATACTGGTAGCTTATGTCCCCCCTAAGTTCAAGATTCTCTTGTCTAGATCATGGATCAAAATACTGGGGGGAACTTTGCAAATGGATCTATCATATGCCACCATCCCTATGTATGGAGGGGAACACAGAAGGCTTTATAGAGAAGCACAACTTGCCTACATTATCAGTGACGAAGAAAATCCCATCAACCATCCCATTTTCTCAGTCGATACTGATTTAGGAACCAGTATATTGCAGCTCTCTAATTTTCCCCAACCACCTATTGAAATAAGAAGACAGTGTATTACCTTTTGTGAAGATCCTTCCCCCAAGACCTCTGTTTGGAAAAAAAAAAATGATGGGGCCTCTTCTAGGGAAGGCGTTGGTGTTGGAGTGGTTTTTATTTCCCCTACCCAAGAGACTATAGCTATGTCCTGCAAGTTGGAATTTGAAACAACAAACAACGTGGCAGAATATGAGGCTCTTGTCTTGGGTTTGAGAGTTTCCAGGGATATGAAAATTGAGGAGCTAGCAATGTTTGGAGATGTTGAGTTGATTGTTCATCAAATAAAAAATCTGTATCAGGCTAAGCACCCAAGGTTACGGGCCTATAGAAATGAGGTGTGGGATATGACTGATAGTTTCTTCTTGGATTTTAATATTTCATATATTCCAAGGGAGGAGAACTTTGTGGAAGATTCCTTGGCAGTCTCAGCAAGAAATTTTAAGGTCCCTTTTCCCCCCAAACTCAAGTATGAGGTGGAGATAAAATACATACCCTCTATTCCCTACAATGTCAAACATTGGAAGGTCTTTGAGGATGATATTGAGATAAAAAAATTCCTTGACACTGTGGATGAATTTTGTGATATGTATATTGATTAGGATCAGGATTATGAAGAAATCCCTCATGTTGATGTTTTCATGGATAAGATTGCTAACCATCATATTGTTCATTTTTCTAGCAACCATATTCCAAAGGGACTTGTCCCTTTGGAGAGATTGTTTGACAGAAATGATGTTGTTGTAAAGGTTGAAGGATCAACTGAAGAGACCGGTGTGAGTGAATGCAATATAGGAACGAAGGAGGATCCCAAATGGGTCAAATTGTCTAGCATGTTGTCAAAAGAAAAAAGGGATGATTATGTCAGACTCTTGAAGGAGTTCGCTGATGTTTTTTCTTGGACATACGAGGATTTGAGAACATATGACACCAGCATCATTGAACACAAAATCCCTTTGAAAGAAGATGATAAACCATTCAAGCAGAAGATCAAAAAAATAAATCCCATGTTGTTGTCGATTATGGAAAAGGAAGTGAAGAAGTTGTTGGATGCATAGATCATTGTCCCCTTAAGGTTTTTAGAGTGGGTGGATAATTTGGTGCCTGTCAGGAAGAAGAATGGGAAAATCCGGTTGTGTGTCGATTTCAGAAATTTGAATAGAATCTCTAAAAAGGATAATTACCCCTTGCCAAAAATGGAGCACATTTTGCAGAGAATGACGAGTTCGTCCAGGATGTCTATGGTCGATGGTTTCTTTGGGTACAACCAGATATTTGTATTTCCTAAAGATAAAGAGAAGACAGCTTTCACGACTCCTTGGGGCATGTTCATGTATGCTAAAATGCCCTTTGGATTGATGAATCCAGGAGCGACCTTCCAGCGAGCCATGGACGTCGCTTTCATTGGAGAAATGGAAAAATTTGTGGTCATCTATCTGGATGACATTACGGTATTCTCCAAGTCTGATGAAGAACACTACCACCACCTAAAGAAATTCTTCTTGAAGTGTCGAAGGTTTGGCCTTTCACTCAATCCTAAGAAATCTTTATTTGTCATGCAAGAGGGAAAATTGTTAGGGAATACTGTGTCAGTTGAAGGGGTGAAAATTGATCCAAGCCAAGTAGAGGCCATCTAGTACTTGTCTTTTCCAAGAACCAGGAAAGAGGTTCAATCTTTCTTGGGTAAAATCAATTTTTTGAGGATATTCATTTCTAATTTTGTTGAGTTGGTTAAATACATTAAATCCATGCTCAGCAAGGGGAATGAAGTGAAATGGACATCTGAGTTCGGAAATTCTTTCAACCAAATCAAGAGGGTGTTGACTTAAGCACCTATGCTTATCAGCCTAGACTATTCCAAGGAATTTTTGATATTTTCCTATGCTTCATCAGATACATTAGTTGTTGTTTTGCTACAGAGAAATTCATATGGGCTGGAACAACCTATTTCCTTTTTCAGCAGAGCACTGAGAGATGCAGAAACAAGATATGATATCATGGAAAAGAAGGCTTATTATTTGGTGAAATCCCTCAAGGATTTTAGAATCTATATTATGCACTCGAAAATTATTGCATATGTCCCCTCAGCTTCAATAAAGGAGATATTGATCCAACCCGATATAGATGGGAAAAGAAGCAAGTGGATCGCCAAGATTCTGGAGTTTGACCTGGAAATCAAACCCACCAGGTTGGTGAAAGGCCAAGGTTTGGCCAGGTTACTGGTTGAATCAAATTGTGAGGCATTGGGGGTTAATTTCATGAATATAGACTCAGAAAATTAGCAATATGAGATTGTTGGTGAAGACTCTCATGTCAGCCCCAAATTAGCAGGATGTCCTTGGTATAAAGACATCATATACTTTCTGCAGAAGTTGAGGCCCCCTGATGGTTTAGGTAAAAACAAGGTGAGAGATTTGAAACTCAAAGTAATCAAGTATTGTATCATCGATTGGATTTTGTACTGGAAGGATCATTTGGGAGTCTTGTTGAGGTGTCTAGACCCACAAGAATCCCAAAGAGCTATGTCTGGTTTTCATGACAACTCATGTGGGGGGCATCATTTTTGGAGGACCACAGCGTATAAGATCCTTGGAGCTGGGTATTTCTGGACAAGCCTTTTTACTGATGTTTGTGCAAATATTAGAAACTATACCAAGTGCCAAAAGTTTATTGGAAAGCAACAACTCAAATCTTTGCCTTTGAAACCTGTAGCGGTTTCTAGACCTTTTCAGCAGTGGGCTATCGACTTCATTGAAGAGATCCACCCAACCTTGAGTGGATAGAACAGGTGGATTTTGACTGCCACTGATTATTTTATCAAATGGATAGAATCCATCCCTACAAGGAGTGCCTCCCACAAGATGATCATAAATTTCCTTGAAGACATCATATCCTGATTTGGTTGTCCAAGCAGGATTGTTACAGACAATGTTGCCTCTTTCAGAGCCGAGCCATTAATTAATTTTTGTGAGCAGTATGGGATCATACTAGTCCAATCTACTCCCTACTACCCTCAAGGAAATGGTTTAGCAAAGTATTCTAACAAGAGCCTCATAAAGATCATCAAAACACTGTTAGAAGACAACAAGAAAGCCTGGGATTTGAAGCTGAAGTTTTCATTATGGGATGACAGAGTTACCACAAAAAGATCATTGGGCATTTCTCCTTTACAGCTAGTGTATGGCGTTGAGGCAATCTTTCCTACTCAACTTGCTTTTCCTGTGGCGAAGTTCCTCCAGGACTACCAAGGAGAACCTGATAACATGGTCGAGAGGATACTGCAGCTGGTAGAAGTGCAGTAGACCAGGGAGCAGTTGCTTGATAAAGCACAAGACCATCAATAGACAATAAAATGATCTTTTGACAAGAGTGCAAGCAAGGAAATTTTCTAGCTGGGGGATCTGGTGCTCAAATGGGATGCACCCAAGAAAGACAAGGGAAAACATGGTAAATTTTAAGCCTTTTGGATTGGCCCCTTCAAGATTTTTGAGGTTTTTCGGAACAACACTTATGAATTGAAGAACTTGGAGGATTTCAAGGTTATGGCCCACTTATGAATTGCAGAACTTGGAGGATTTCGAGGTTTTGGGTGGCCCTGTCAATGGGCATTTTCTCAAGAAATTTTTTTTTTAGGCTATGATCGGCGTCCCACCATTGTAAATACCACTCCCTTTTTTTTTTTTTTTACTTTTTTTTTTAATAAGAGACTCCATAACCCAATAGCTAAGGCACTGGAGCTGCGCATTCTTGGCAGCTCGTAGGGAGCATTCCATCCCCTATGGAGCCTAATGTTATCACATAATGTTGTATGGATTCATATGTGTTCATTGTTTTGAATACCTAAGTCTGTATCCTTTCCCTGTCTCTCTCCTTTTCGCAGGCCAGATCTTGAATTTTCCCCTTCGACTGTTAAAGTCATTTTTTTTTGCTACTTTTTGTTTGAGCGCCCTAATTCTCCTTGATGTCTTACTCGAAGGAAGTCTTATCCCTAAACCTATCTATTTTTCTCCAAGGATGAACACTCGTCTCCTTTTTTGTAGTCATTGTTCTCTCTGTTTTCCCCAGCCCACAGCAAGTCATCCAAGTCCTTGTTCACTCAGGCCACAGCCATGGATGTCGAGCGCAACTTTCATGGCACTCCATTTAGGACTCGAAGCGCAAGTAGAAGACAAGTTGAATTTTGTCAGCGGCGGAAATTCCAAGAGCATTCCAAATTAACAGCCCCCAGGTATTCGGGATTTCAAAGTTACACGAAATATATCTCCATTAAAAGCCTTGAAGGCCTGAAGCAACCAAGAGTCGTCGATCTTTAAGGGGATAGGTGGCAACTGATCCAAGTGTTCGGGGAAATGAACTTTGGGATTTCTAAAGTGAGAAGTGCGTGAAAGTCCCGAAGGGTCGAAGCCTAAACTCCCGAAATAATCGGAGCCATCAAAAGATGAGGACATGTGGAGGCAGATCCCTTGCTTCGGAGTTCGATGCTATGGAGAATTGTGGGATTTAAACATTGCAAAGTCCCGAAGGACCAAATCCCGAAGTGTTGATGTGCCCGAAGCCCTAAAATCCCGAAGGCCTGAAGTGAATCTGTACCATCCATCGGCGAGGCCACGCGTTAGTGGGTCTATAGCTCCAGGTAAAAGAAGCTAAAGGTAGAGGAGGTTTGAGTTTTGATTTTCCCGAAGACCCGAAGTGGATCTCGGTCATCAAAATCTAGGAGCCACACGTCGTCAGATCCCTAGCTCTGGCGAATTTTCTTGGGGCAAATAAAGGTTGACTATTGAGAAGTCTGAAGCCCGGAGCCACGAAAGGATATCAGTCATCGATATTAGGAAGACATGTGTCATCAGATCACCAGCTCCAGGTAAAATCACATAGAGGAGCCAAAGGAAAAGGAGCTAGCCCTTTATCCCTGGAGATCCAAATGTGTGGTGGTCATCAGCACAGACAGGTGGCACCCTTATGGTTTTGACATGTGGCACTCTTTTCAAGAATTCTCATACATGCCTCTATCATGTTTTCGAGTGACACATGTCACCTCTTTGTTCCCAACATATCAGCATCGTGATGTCAGGCCTCCACATCAGATCATCCTCTGAGATTTGTTATTGTTCAACGCCAAAAGTAGCACCCCATCCCAAGGCACACTTTTGGAAAATCCTAAAGTTGGTGGGCGATTAAGCTTTGTAGTGGCACTAAATCTAGTTGGTGCGCTCAGATCACAGATCAGGATCAGATCTAGGCCACAGTCCATTGCGGGGACGCAACATGCTCGGGTGATAATTTTCTTGCGCGATCCCACAATGGAAACCATGGTATGGCGAAAATGTTATGTGGCGAAAGGTGATGGATTGCAGGCCCAAAAGCGATCTGAATCCAAATCGCTTTTAACAGCCCTGCAATCTCATGTTTATATGGCATCCTATCTGAGAGCAGCACATGGTCGCCCCCTAATCATTAGGTATCGTTCAATCTCCAAGGAGGCAGTTAATGAAAATAGAGTCGGTGGTTGAAACCTTAGCTCACTCCATAAATGGAAGGCATGGAGGGTCAGTTCGTGGGGACCAAACCGTCAGCCCGTGGTACCCCTGTTGACATATTTCCCTGCAAAAGACATGTCGATCTGAGCTCGTGTCTAACAGAGGGATGCACATTCAGTCTAACAAAATAAGTCAGTGATGCAAATATTTGAATGTAGCAGCCAAGTCACACTCCTGGTAGTGGTGGATTGGTTTGAGTATAAATAGGTAGTTTTGATATTTTGTAAGGTCGTCAACTGGTTGAGAAGATCTCCCTATTTTGTAATGTTTTGATGCCATAACTATTCTCTGGTTATGTACCAAATTTGAGACTTTCATGTTAATAGAAGTCATCTTATTTTCATCTCTCTGTAAAAATTGTGCTAAAACACTCGGGCATGGAGGATCCAGTCGAGGGTTGTTATGCTTTTGTAATGTAGGTTTGATTACAGTGGTATTGTGACTAGTTTTAGTCAACTCCCTTGTTATATTTTTCCCTCTTACACTGAATGGATCGGGCATGGAGGATCCAGTCGAGTTGTTATAGCTGCATTGTGATGTAGGTTTGATCATTGTGTTGTTGTGACTGTGTTGTTTGGACATATTTCAGTTTCTGAAGCTTGAGATCAAGAGTGATCTTGAGTCTGATTTTTTCTTCTCCAAGTTGCTTGAAAGCCTAATGCTCATAGCAGTCTTGTTCACCTTTCTCACTAACTAAAGTTAATGTGGCCCTCACTTCCCTGTGCATTTCTTGTCTAGTTCTGTGTTGAACATCATTCATATATTGAATTTTGTCCATTGATCTCCACTCATATAAAACTAACATCCACCAAAAACTCGGATGGGTATTGGGCTTATCCTCCCACAATCTAAGGGTGACTCTCAATGCTAACACTAATTGTCCTGCGTATGAGGGAAACCTATAATAGAACAGAGCTAATACTCCCAGAAACTCAAATATGCATTGGAGTGAGAATATAACAAATTAATGATAAATATACAGATCTGGTGATCTTATAATAATGAACACTTATAAACAGAGGAAACTCAATACAAAGCATTCATGTAATCCATCATTCAATATCTAGCATAAATCAACACTAATTAAATGGCAGATTGATCACAAATGTAATAAGGAACAACAAATTACAAACATAATTAAAGTACTTAATAATATGAAATACCATACGATAACCAGACTAAAGTTATATCAAACGTAATAACATTTCATAAGATGGAGGAAAAAAACATAATGGGGTAAGTGTCACACAGGTCTAAAGCCAAATGATGAACAACTTCTCCATATCAATTTTCAAAATCATATGTCCATAATGTATCCCAGCCAAAGATGTCTTCACTACTAACAGTGATCACTATTTAAACTAGCTTAGGATTGACATACTCTTATCTTTCAAGATAGAGTGAAATCCCCCAAAAATAGATAGTATTACAAAAATAGTGAAACTAGAAACCACTCCTGTATGAGTTGGTTTGTAAATATAATAACAAAGTTTTTTCAACATAAAAGAAAGAAACTATTGATTAATAGAACGTATGATCCAAGATGTTTTCTCCGTGTAATCAGCATCATAATCATCAATTTCCTGTAGATAGCAAAACAAATTTGATATTCAGAAAATAATGCTAACTAATATTCAGAAATAGACTGGCTACATAATCATATATTATGTAGCTAGTCTTATTATTAACAAAGGAAATAAAAATTAAATCTTCCTATTTCGATTTTTCATAACACAATGAAATAAAATCAAACAAAATCATTTTTACCATTAGAAATTAGCAAATGAAGGATCAGACAGTTCTGAATTTATGATGGCTTTGAATTTGGTTATATTTTTTATGATTATATTACCGGATCTCTTGGGTCTTTTATTTTCTCTCTCTGTACATGCTTTCAACTCTTGGTTTTCTTGTTCAAGTAGAGCATTGCGAGCTACCAAACGTTTTACTTGTGCTTGCAACAATGGAATGTCCCTGTAATAGTGTTCTATCCAATCTAAGCAAGTGTCACAATGCATTGGTGCTATAGCAGACCGATGTGGAATGTATTCAGCAACAGGTTTTTCTTGTCTCCCTGTGGCTTATTTCAAGTCACGGCTAATGTCTGCAGAGCCCTCTTTGCCTTTAAGATATGGAGGTAACCTAGAGACAAAATCATACTTCTCAACTTGACCAATAGTTTCGTTCTTGAGAGACTAGTTATCTAGATCTTCCTGAGCGAGGATCTCTTGATCTGAACAATGATCATTGACCTCGATTGTAGAGATCGAGCTCAAATTATCTTTTTTTCGATTCCTTAGACTTCTAGAAATCAATCGACGGACCTCTTATTCATAAAATTCAAATCTGAGCTTTGATTTTTCTTACCCTTACGAATTTTCCTTCCAGTAGGTTTATCATTATGGTTCTAATTAGGTTTGTTCACAAGCATAGGGGAAGCTTTTCCTTTTAATTCACCCACTACTTGTTTCAATGATTTTCTGGGAGAAAACATACATCGTGATTTCTTAACCACAAGGGTTTTCAAAGCAATAGATATAGATTCATTAAATTCATAGCCATCAGGTGAATTGAAACCCTGACTTTCGGTCACGGCACTATCAAAACTAGGATTTACATTTAAATGCATGTTCATTGTATTGTCAGCCTGGGCGAAACCATTTCGGCTCAGGAAACTCTCCCAATTATCCCCGATTTGTGACAGGTGGGATAGAAATAGTAATTTTATAAGCCCGTGATGAAAGATGCTTGACAAAGAGTTCATGCTCTGTCTCTTAAAACTTTTCGACATTTTGTATAGGCTCATTAACAAGTAGAGTGGCATGTTCAATTCAAACCCTATGAATAACATAAGCAGTCGAACGTGGTATAGAAAGACCAAACCATATCGACCTTCGCATGTTATAAATTGCTTCAAAATCAAAATAAGGTTGTGCCATCTAGTTTTTAGGACGTTAATAGGAATACCTTTAGGGCAGCAGGTAGACTTGCGAGAGACCATGAACGGGTTCCATGGAACATTCTCCATTTTGGAATTTTTAAACCACTTTTCTCCTGCCTACGAGAGTCATGTATCTTGGGTGACAAAGTCTTATGTGACCTCCAATTGCACATCCCCGACCTTGGCCCTAAACCCATCAAATGTTTGTGCAAAGGCTTGTGTGACCACAAGGTTGTAACCATCGAATTTCCCGAGGAAAATATCCCAACCATGAACCTTCAAATCATCAATGGCATCATCGTGGGAAAGAAGAGCTTGAAAATTGTTCGATTCAATTCAAACCATAGGGGCCATGGCCACCGTGAAAAGGAGACAAAATATATCACAAGGGGGGGACTTGGGATTCCAATAAACAAGTAGCAGAGAGAGGCTTGTGCAAACTAAAATGGCCCGAAAACTATGAAGTTTGGAGACTGTCATAGCTTGATAAAATGAGTCTGGGAAAATGAAAAACTAGAGGGCATGCAAAACTATGAACCATTACCCATAATGAATATCAAACCCTCCACCAGTATCAAACGCCAATTTGAATAATGAATGGTTTCATTGATGCACAGGACAGCAGGGTGAGGTAAATTTGTGGGTACATCAGACATATACCAAGCAACATGAATGTTGATATGAATGTTGAGAGCATGAAACCCATATCGAATGTTAATCCAATGTTTGCGCATTCATACCAGGGATGATTTTATGGGCTAAATTTCGCTCATGGAATAATTTTCCATGGTTTTTCTCAAAAAAATATCCGTTATTCTAAAAATGATTTGCCAAAATTATATAGGATAAAATTATTTTACCTTAAAAATCGCCAAAATTTGATACAAACTATATAAAATCCTTAGAAAATTGAAATTTTTTATAAAAATATCGCTAAACATGTTATAGTTGGCATATGAAGGATTAGTAAGATTCGCCAAGATTTCTATGTTTAAAAATAAATTTTCATCCTTAAAATCATCCCTGATTCATACATTTCACAAATTAAAACTAACGATGAACCATAGAACCAATTAAGTCATGATATCCATAATGCATAAAAATTGTCATTGTGAATTAATCAATGAGTTTATAAAACTTGTATCTTAGCAACATATGGATGCCTTCAAAGTGAAATTTTTTAGGTAGAAACTATAACTACAAAATCATAACCCAAACCAAGTTTTATATTTAAATGCATGCTTACAGTCATGAATTTTAAAATAAAACAAACAAAAATTTAAACAACAACAAAAAAAACTCATAAGATAAGTTTATCCCAATTATCACCTCGATCTGTAAAAACATAAGCATTTATAAGTGTAAGGAGGTGGCAGCTACAGAAATATATAATCTCTTTGTGGTGATTTTAATTGTGATAAAAAAACGACAGAATTGTTGGATGCCAACAATTAGATAATGGAAACATGTTTTTTGTCATTTTTCAATAGTTTTAAATATTTTAATATTTCAATACTAGTTATATTTATTTATTCGTAATTATAAAGAGAAGAGTTGCAATGCTTGGAATTCTAGATGCTACAATTTGTATTAGAGATAGTTAGGGTGATGGAATTGAAGTTGATTCTATGGAAGAAAATGCCACTGATATTATTGAAAATGAAGGGATAAATAGGTTGATCCATGACACCTTTGTTGCCATGGATTAGAATGCACATGTAGTTGATATCGATGAAGATATTCATGATGTGCCTCTTATTGATAACGCATCCCTTATACAATGACTCGAAGACAAGTCTTCTCTCTACTCTTTTGTTGTTGGTCAGCCCAAAGGTATTGATTGGTATTTCAAACAGATGTATGACATAGATCTT
>ML795708.1:143127-163052 GCA_009831015.1 Picea engelmannii | reverse complement strand
AGTAAACACCAAAACCATTCATCAAATATTGAACATAAGAATGTAGAAAACCCTTGAGGTAGGGTAACACCATATATTAATCCTTCATGAAGGATAAAACTTCTCAAGAAATACTTGTTTGTACATTCACAATATACTTCACCATGCCAATTGCATTTATTACATTTCCTTTTTATAATATTCTCTATCTCCTAGGAACATTCTAGAGAAGGAATCTTCTAGAAATCTCATTTATTATTTCTAACTACCCATTTATTATATGTAACTACCATAGTGGGTCTTATTTAATACCATGGTGGACCTATTCCACCTTACATTGAATGGACTCCACTAATAATACCTAACCCTCATTCCCATTGGGTACCTCCCATATTACCTCCCATATTGAGTTCACGTTCTTTTCCCCCCCCGATACATAAGCAAACTTGAAAATTTCCTTTCGAAGCATGGGAAATGGAAATACTAATAGTCGATATAAATTGTACTTAACATGGAAAATATGAAGGATTAATGACAAATATTGGGTTTGGTTTTCAATGATAGTTGAAAGTTTAAAACCGATATGTTTGATTAGGAACATGTACCATCTTTCCTTATCATTGGTTTTCATTTTCCATACATTATGAAACTGTTCATATTCCCAATTACATTGTAAATCCCATGTTCTTATTAAATACCAGTTGTATGAGTTGTGAAATATGTAAATTATTTTAAGGAAAAAAGATAAATTTGATTTTGGGTTAATCCTCCCTTTTATCCATTGATGATTGCATGCTTGATTGTTGATTGAGTCAAAGCCACTTCTAAAATTATATTAAAAGCAAAATGTATCTAATGTTGTACTTGCTATGGTATACATACTCTAACCTAGTCTTCATGATCAATAGTTGATCTTTTTCAGCTAGGGAAGCAACGGAGACAACAGAGGAAACAGAGGAAATTGGTATAGAGGGAAGCAAGATGGTTAGCCCGGGAGAAGAAATAAGAGGCTTAGACTTTTTGTTCACTTTGATGTCGATTCCGAGGAGTTTAATCAACTCCTCCAAATTTGTCTTATCAATCTTGCAGACCAAGGATATTTTAATCCTCCTCCACCACCTATTAGACCTCCATTGCGACCTCATCCTAGCATTATCGGCATACTTGTACAGTCACATGTGTCCTTACAGTCATAGGTTCCAAACAATGATGGTTGGAACGAATTTGTTCATGACCCCCAACCACATCACCATGGATGGCCCGCTATATCTCTGTCATTACCTCTACCTCCTCCCAAACAACCTCTTCAACATGTTGTCTTCATTACTTCACATGATTTGTCAGCCCAACAAATTTATCTCATAAATATGAACCTAGCAAAGGGAAACAAGATGTCATGTCCCTTAGTTTTGATTCATCTTCCCATTTTGTCACCTCACATTCCATTCCTAAATAACAAGAACCTAATAATATCACCTTTGGTGATATGCACCCTGAGGCATCATCTAATGAAGAGAAGAAATATGCCAAGGAAGATTCACAGAAAAACAACGTAACTTCATCTTAGGACAGTGGACAGAGGAGGACATCCTCCCACAAAAAGTACAATTTCTGATTTTATTTTCCTGATTATTATGTGGTAGTTTATTGATGACACACTTACACCGTGGTAGTTTATTGTTGACAGACCAACAATTTTGGAACAGTAGACAATGTGTGTGTGTGTGTGTGTGTGTGTGTGGCATGGTTAAGTTAATTTTTGGGGACTCACAAGTGTAATTATGGTATTTTACTTATTTTAGGTTGTTGGATGTGAATTTATTTTCATTTTATGGATGGTATGCATATTATAATTGGGAGGCACAAGGGAATATTTTGGAAATTGAACAATAAGATTATAGGGGGTCCCCGGCAATTAGTTATTATTTATTTAAAAAAAAAAAAAACTTGTTATAATTATTTATTTGTCCTACTTAACTACAAGTTAGTTAACTACAACCAAAAGTAGTTGAACTAATGAAAACTATCTTTGAGGAATAAAAGAGGAACTTGTGAAGGGACAAAAGAGGGAGAATATAGAGGATAACTCTGATAAGGTTTTCTCTTTCTCTAGAGTGAGATTACATTCATTTTTCATTCACTTCTGAATTACTTGAAGGATAAATATTCTTGTTGATAGCAGGCTTTTACTGAAGGTGGTAATAAGAAGTACTGGGAAACATATATTATTGACATTCTCCCAAAGCTCAATCACTTTTTTTGATAATCTGTTCATTCTTATTTGACTTATGACTTAATTTTCAGTGTTGATTAGAATCATTTTGCAAAGTCAAGACAGTGGCATATTTGTGACTTGTTGATCCAGTTGTATCAGTCTTGGTATTTACTTAAAAGACACCAGTATTTTCAATGTGATGTAATATTCCACCTCTGACTTCTAATTCTTACTTTGGTCCTTTTACGCACACAGGGGTATGAAGAGAATGTATTTGGTTGTAATTCATAATTGAATTAATAAAATATTTGTTGATTTTAGGTCTCACTTTTGGACTTAATCTAAAATGATTTCATGTTATTCTTTTAATATTTTTATTAATATGATATAAATATTTATGTTTTAAACATTTTATCTTTCTTTGATAAAACAACACACATATAAAAGCAACATTAGCCCAAGTACATATTTCTTGAGGACTAATTGATATTTTTGCAAAGGCTATAAACATAGGGTAATAATCACGCTTATCTTGCCTTAGCCCAGCAAGATTCGAAAATGTTGGTATAAGGAAATCCATTCATTTTCATCAACATTTATTTGGTGATCATACTAGGAAAATTAACCCATAATTTTCCTAGCATTTGTATTTTATTTTTTGTATTTAATTCTCTCATTTTTGTTTCTAATTTCATGACTTCACATGTTGTATGACAAACCAACATTGGAGATGGTTTAGATTATTAGACTAGTATTTCTTTGACTTTGTTTAATTTTATTTTAGAAACTGTCCACAGTCGTGAACAACTTCATTGTTCTTGGGAGGTCATTACAAGAGATGTAGAATTCGTGAATAGTGGGAAGCCCAATAAAGGCGGGCATGAAATCAACCACCTCAGTAAGAGGTTTTCATATGTCCTCTAGGTCTCATTCTTCTCAAATGACAAGAGGTTTATCTCTAGAGTTTGTTCCATTATCTGAAGTTGAAAGAAGAAAGGGTGTTTTAAAAATTCAACAACCTAACCTCCAAAGATCTTTATCTAACTCTTTCAGTTCATTTGTATCCTTGACTCCTATCTTTTAAAAGATGACTTCTTCTAGTTCTTCTTTAGGTACAAGTTCATCTACCTCTTCACAAAGCTCTTCTTCATCAATAATTGGAAGCATCTTTAGTCATCACACCCCAATTCACTCTACAATAAATCCTACCAAAGTAATCAATAAATTTGGTTAATTTCAATTTAAAGAAGATGAAAACTAAAAATCCTCAAAGTTATAACATATTGTTATGTGACAGAGATGCAAGAGAAAACTCTGCTACGGTTTCATGATTGCAGTGTCGTCAAAACTCGGAATCCCATGTCCAAGCCCTCACACAGCAGCACATGTCTCGCCATCAGATCGAATCACTGACAACCCAACTATGCCAGCAGCAAAGGGGCCGCAAGCCCCCTCTTACATCAATATTTCAACCAATAAACACAATGAAATCAAGACCTCACGTCCAACGTTTGAACCGCTACCGCATATGAGAGAACAACTCCTTGAGTATGAATCATGGGCGAGCAAAGAAATGTATGTGGAAGTGGGAACCTCCCATCCAAAAGTGACTCACATATGGGATCTAGAAAAATGTATCCCACCGTCTAATACGACACCGAGATAATTCATCAGTTATGTGCGAGTAGCGGAAAATACCCAGTTTATGAAGGAATATGCTTTGATCGGGAAATTTCTGGGACTCTAGCCTTCAGAAAAGGACCTAATGAAATGGATCAAGATATGGTGGAACCCCAAGGGGCATTATGAGCTTCAACTAGGATCAAGAGGCTTATTCACAATCGTCTTCCTCAATCTTGAAGATAAAGACCAGATCTTTGAAAACAACCCTTATTACTTCAACTCAGTGGGCCTATATTTACGATTTTGGATAGATCGTTTTAGCCCTAAAAAGGAGGACTTAACGTTTTCTTAAGTTTGGATACACCTTTACTCTCTCCCATAGGAGTTCTGGCTGGAGGAGATTCTTGTTGGCATAGGTAAGACTCTGGGCCTATATGTCAAATCCTCAGAAGCAACACGAAAAAGAAGGTATACATCATATGCTCGCATATGTGTTTATATGAATATTCCCAAAGCTTTGTCTGGCTCCCTAACACTGGAACAAACCATATATTATGAGCACATTACTTTCTGTTGTAGGAAATGTCATGAACATGGACATCTCTTTTGAGATTGTCCTCTCAATATCTCTTCGCGCCCATGATAGGAAGAACAAAGCAAGAAAAAAGAAGGTTTTACTCAATTTTAGGGATGGAAGAAGCTAACTACTTGGAAGCCATGACTTAGACAAGGAAGGAAACCCTTTACTAACAACTCCTTTGACATCCTCAGCAAACTGCCAAATACCCTGGAGGTAGAAAATCCACACCAAAAAACACACAAAGAAAGCACGAAGGGTAAGGCCCAGCAAACACAAGAACCAGTCCTGGAACAACTAGCTCAAACCACATCTCCTGCTACTATGGTCATCAACTAGCCACCGAAGGAAGGAGGGGATCTAGAAATGTTAGTGAATGAGAAAGATCTAGTTGATATAGACCTAGAACTCCTTCAGGAATCCTACAATAGGAAAGAGCTTCAATCCCTCCCCCAAAAATAACTCTATAAATTCCTTAAAGTCTATATATACTCCACTACTGGGGCCACATCTAGATATGGAGGAGCTTTGGGGATATATTCAAACCCCAGCAATGATTACAGAAAGGTTCACAAAGAATTTAAATGAAGAGGACGCAAATCCACACAACAACTCTTATGTGAAGTGGGAAGTTACATGATCAACTCCGGCCAAATCCAGAAGCTCACTAAGGGCTTCTTCTCCCCTCCCCCCCTTCTTCCTCGTAAATATTATCTCTTGGAATGAAAGAGGCCTTAATGGGAGGAAAAAAAATCGATTCCTCCTTAATTGTATTATGGCAGAATAACCAGACATAATACTTCTTTAGGAAACAAAATGTGTAGGCACCAACACAAAGGAACTCTTCATGCGATGTTGGAGGCACAGCAAGTGTATTTTCAATGAATCAAATGGAGCAGCAAGAGGCCTTGTTATTCTTTGGAACCTGACCACAATCACCTTGGATAGATTATATTCCACAACCTGGACATTATCAGCACAATACAGAGCTTTGTGATCCAACAAAGCAGGAATTATAACCAATGCATATGGCTCGCAATCACCCCAGGAAAAGGATAGTTTCCTGCAAAATCTTAAATCACTAGTCCACCTCATCGGTTAGAAACAATGGATACTTGGAGGGGACTTCAATATTATCATCTCTCTAGATAAAAAAAAGAGGCAGAATAAGAAGATTAAAAAATGACAGCGAAAATTTTCAAAATATCATCTTTGATCTGCATCTAATAGATATTGAAACACAGAATGGAACTTTCACTTGGACTAACAAAAGATCAGGCCACAATGAAGTATCTTTCCGACTGGACTGGTTTATGATATCAGAAACTCTCATACTGGAAGGGTCGGCTTTAGAATCAAGTATTATTCCCAAATCAGGTTCGGATCACTGGCCTATGCAATTTTGGATTGACACCACAAGTGCTCCCAAATTCAAACCCTTCAAGTTTGAAAAAAATTGGATTAACCACCCAGACTTCCATGAATTATCTCACAAATGGTGTTCAGAGGAAACTGGCACACATGGTACCAAGATGTTCAAGTTCCAACAAAATTTGAAGCATTTTAAGCATTCAATGTGAGATTGGAACAAAACTAAGTTTGGAAACATCTTCCAAGCCCAACAAACAATTGAGAAGTGACTCGAGGAGATCCAACAGGAAATCATCCTATAGGGTCTAACGGATCCGCTTCATGCAAAAGAGGAGCTTTTAAAAAAACAGCTGGAAGAGAGACACCAACAAGAGGAAATCCTCTTGCAGCAAAAATCAAGAGTGAAATGGCTCAAATAAGGTGAGAAGAACACCAAATTATTCCATCGAACCATGATCCACCGCCTACACATAAATCGCATCACCATACTAGAGACAGATCATGGCCATCCACTCATGGAGCATGAAGAAATGGAGAATGAGTTTGTCAACTACTACACCAAACTTCTTTCTCAATCAATTCATGATCACTCCCAAGATATCAATAAAATCACTCAACACATACCCAACCTCATCACACATGAACAAAATGCATCATTCATGAGTCATATATCAATGGAGGAGGTGGATCAAGCTATGAAGGAAACGCCTTTGGGGAAATCTCCTTGCTATGATGGTTTCACAACAGATTTCTTTCACCATTATTGGCCAATGGTATGGGAGGAGGTTTGGAAGTTGGTGGAGGAATATTGCTCCTTGGGTAAGGTCCTTTCAGCACTCAATGCCACCTTCCTCACGCTAACTCCTAAGGAAGAACAAGTTACCCAACCCAATCAATTTCGGCCTATTTCTTTATCCAATGTCATTTATAAACTCATCACAAATGTAATTGCACTAAGACTCAAGGCCTTTCTACCCTTCATAATATCCAAGGAGTAGTCGGGCTATGTTGAAGGGAAAAAAATTCTTGATAGTGTCATCATGGCTCATGAAGTCATCCACTCCCTCAATTCTTCCAGAACTCTAGGTATGCTCATAAAAATTGACCTTTGAAAATCCTTTGACCGCTTAAGCTGGAAATACAATTGATCTATCCTCTCTTCTTTTGGCTTCTATCAATATTGGGTAGAATGGATCTTAAATATCACCTCTACCACTTTCTTTTCCATTCTTGTCAATGGATTCCCTTCAAAAAATTTCATTCCCACCCGTGGAATCCACCAAGGTGACCCTCTCTCTCCCTTCCTCTTTGTCATCATGATTGAGGGGAGCAATCGTTACATCAAAGCCTCTATCGTGAATGGATCCCTACAAGGCCTTCCCGTACATGATCTCCAGCCCGCAACTTCTCACATTCATTTTCTAGATGATACCATGCTCATGGGAACACCCACTGCATAGGAAGCTCAAAAACTAAAACTCATTCTCTCAAAATTTAGTGAAGCCTCGGGAACCTCTATCAACCTAGATAAGTCCCAAATGTTTTTTCTTTAATACATTGTTATCTATTCAAATCCATGTCTCCCGTTTGTTAGGCATCCATGGGATCTCCCTTCCTTCCATTTACCTTGGCATCCCTCTTTCTTACTTAGCAGCTAGAAACATTTCTTGGTATAGTCTACTCGACTTTTTGGTCCGACATCTAAATTCTTGGACCTTCTAAAATTTAAATTTCACTAGCCACCTAGTCTTAGTTAACTTTTTCTTACAAGTTATACCCACCTTATGTCTTCAACTCTAGCCACCCCCAAATGTGTACTCATTACTATCTGAAATTTGCAAAGAAACTTCCTTTGCCAGGGAATGAAATCCAAGAGAAAATGGGAATTAGTGAGTTGGGAGAAACTGTGCAAACCAAAACTAAATGGTGTTCTACGACTAAAAGATACTTGTCTGCTAAATGAAGTTATGGGAGCCAAAATCTAGTGGTGATGGTTAAAAAAATCCAAAGAGTTATGGGCTAGGTTGTGGAAACAAAAATATGCTCCAAATATAGAAGAACCTCAACTTATCAGAATGAATGATCAAATCCAAGGATCCAATATCTGGAATGCAGCTTGGTGAAATCGCCCCATCATATAGGAGCATGCCTTCTGGGAAATAAGAGGTGGATAGGAAGCATACGTTTGGTCATATTCCTTGCAACAACTCCCTCCAATTCAATCTTTGAAAGGCCTCCAACAGATCCAAGCACATTTTCCAAACAGCCACGCAAAAAAGGTAATTAATTTTTGGAAAGAGAAAACCCTAGACTCCCAATGGCAAGTTTGGAAAACCACACACAGCGATATCCATTTTCCTAAAGTATGCAACCTAGGCCCTTGGAAGGCAATAGCCTCCCTAAGGAAAATATGCTCGTGGGAAGGCCGGAATATTCTTTGATGGGGGCACTCGTTGGTCGTCACCTACAAAATCAAAGAGGCATATTATATAACTGCCAAATTCCATTTATTACCTAAAGACTCGGTATGGTCTACTATCTGGAAATCACATCTTTGGCCTAAGGTCTCTACTTTTCTCTGGCTTCTTGTCCAAAATAGAATCCTAACCTGGGATAACTTAAGGAAAAAAGGTTTTGTTGGAACTTCAATCTTCCCCCTCTATTTCTACCAGGAGGAAATGCTAGAACACTTAATGAATCAATGCTCCTTCAATGCAGAACTTTGGGACAAATTGAAAATTATCATGAGGAAAATGGATAGCATAAAAGACAACATCATTCACATTATAGAAGGATGGAGATCTAATGCTTTCAACAATATTGTCCTCAATAGATTATGGTAATTGATCCCTAGATTTCTGGTCTGACAAATATGGAAGGAGTGTAATCAAAGATTTTTTCAATCAAAATCATCCTCCTCAGACTTTATTTGGACCAAGATCTACAACAATATTCAAGAAACTTTAAGACTAAGGAAGTGGTCCAATGAAGATTTGAATTGAAATCCCTATGAGCATATCATTATTTCATAATGGAAACTCAATCTTAACCCCTCCCTCTCTACCACTGGAATTATCCCCAAATCCACTTCCATGAGCCCAACTACTTGGTAATGTCCCCCTTCTGGCTTCTACAAGTTGAATTTTGATGGAGCCTCTAAAGGAAACCTGGGCCCTGTAGGCTATGGTGTCGTAATTAAGAACAGTGAAGGATCCATTAAATATATAATGGAAAGAAATCTGGGATTTGACACCAATAACTAAGAAGAACTCTAGGGATTGATTAGAGGCATCCAAGCGGCTTCTCTTTTAGGCCTCAAACAACTCATCATTGAAGGAGACTCTCATATTATCATCAATATCACCACCAAAATATTGCATGGCTATGATCCTACCAAAGTCTCACCTAGCTTGCACCTATTCAAGTTCTCTTAATCTCCTCAAGTCCCTTCTACAAACTAGCCTCATCCTTATCCCTTCTCATGTGTGAATAACGGCCAACAAGGTGGCAGATAAACTGGCTAATGAAGGAGCATCTCTTACGAGAAATTGTTTTTTCCTGGAGACTCTCTCCCACCCCACTCATCCCCTTCTCTAGCAATGCCCAGCTCTTGCAGATTCAGACTTTCCCTCCCCAAATGGGATGCCATGTGTCTCATCATGCATTTAACCACCACCCCAACCTGTCACCTATCCTCCCAACTTCATTTAATGAGGAGGCCATTCAATTCAAACTGGTGTGATGAGAGATTTCACTACATGAGGTTGATGGAGATCTAGTTCAGATGGTTGTCGTGAGTAATTTGGAAGTGTACCACAGAGGAAAATTTCCCCTCTGTGGTAATTACACTCGCAATGCCTCAACGGGTGGATATTTCCCTATGCAACTCTAACTTTCAGGACATGTTACTTCTTCTTTCCCCCTCTGCAAGATTGGCTCCTCCTCCAGAGAGTTCCTCTCATGCCCTGCTTCAGACTATCTTTTTTAATTCCCTTTCCCCTGCATCAGGCTTTTTCATCATGCCTCACGAGCATGGATGCTCTAGCATAGGACCTAGTTACCAAAGATATATTTTCGAATAAGGGTGTGGATCTGTTCCTTCTCCCAGTGATCCCATGCAGGTTTCCACTCTGGAAATTCCTTCAACATCGGGGCAAGGTATTGGAATCAGCTCCATATGGGAGAATTGGGGTCATGAAGTCCTTGAGGATTCTTCCTCTGCTTCGAATCATGAGTACAAAATGCCTTCGGGTCTTCCCCATCAGGAGCATGCAGTGGCCACCACAAGTTAAGATTTCTAGAACAATCCACCAGTAGAACATTGGGGCTATCCCATAGCTAAAGAATCACCCCCACTGATTCCCCCCCAAGAAACCATTTGTATCCCATAGGTGACTCGTGATTCCTCTCAGCCTCAATTCTCTGAGGAGCTTCTTACATTGATCATGTACATTCATCGAGATGTGGTAGACTTTTTGTTTCGATAGGAGCGTCTCAATTATCGTTTGGACTTTCTCTATGATGCAATGTCAGGTGAGCCTACCTCCAACCACTGTCTAATTTATCACCAACCTTTCAATATTTTTCCAACCTGGCACCAGTATTCTTTTGGAGGCAACAATGCAGACACTCCTAGTGCTTAATCCCTTTGGTTTTGCCTCTATTTTTTTGTTGTTTACATTCTTATCAGCACTGTAGGAAAAAAATTATGGCTACATATACATCCTTGTATATTCGGACATAGAGACATAATGATCTTTTTTCAGAACCCTGGTGATGGATCTGGTTTCCATTTTTTTTGGCAGGTCGCTTCCCGGGTGTCCAAGACTATGTAATCTTTACAGTTTCTACAGGAAATACAACTTTTAATTTACTAAAAAAAAATTGAAGAAGATGCAACCACTACATTGTGGTACGTATCTTCACCCTTGAATCTTACACCATATGCAAATCCCCTTCCAGAATTTAAGGATCATTTTCCTAAATTCTTGGTAAATGGCACCATTTCCAGTAAAGAACATTTGATTTCATTTTCTAATGCATGTCATAATATAGGTGTGAATGATAATGATACTTGCATGTTCTTATTTGTCAATTCTTTAGAAGGGAAGGTTGCTGCAAATTTCTTTGAACTACCTCCTAAAGTCATTTCGACTTGGTATGAATTAACTTATTGGTTTAAATCAACTTATGGGTAGTCTAAAAATCCAGCAGATCTATTAAGGGAATATAACAACATTGTCTATAATAATGGTGAAACAATCAAGTCTTTCAATATTTGTTTCACTAAGTTATACAATCAAATTCCTGAACTAATCTGACCTCATAACCAAGTTCCTTTCATCCAATACTATAATGCATTGCCCCCTTCTTACCATCAAATATTAGAAGAGAAAAATGTAACCAATCTAGGGTCTACACTTCAAACTTGTTTAGAGTATGAAGAACAATTGGAAAGAACCAGTCCTCCAAAGGAATATTTTGTAAAGCAGACTGATATGAGAGATCTAATGATTGCTTATGAGAGAAATGAGTTCACCTCAACTTCATCTCCCGTTGACTCTTCTTCTCAAGCTATTTTGAGAAATTAGACAACTAATTCTTCATTTCATAATCAACCAAAGGCTATTATTTCTGGAGCTTGGTGTAATTTATGTGATGATAATCATGAAGAAATCACTTGTGAAGTTAAGAAGAGGGAACAAGAGATAATATTTGGAAAAAATACTAAAGAAACTGTTTTTGCCTTAGATTGGGCTCATGAAGAAGATGTAATGTTGGTAAACATGAGAAATAAAACTTACACGAATAAAGGGAAGGGTAATATTCCCAAAACTACCTTTGCCCCTAGTTCATCATCTCAAGATACAAATCCTCATGTTTTCACGACAACTCAAATTCCAAATGCATCAGCCTCTTTACCTCCATCAAAATATAACATTCTTAATCAACTAGATAACATAAAAGCAGATGCATCTCTCTTGGACATGGTCATCATCCCCCAACAACAATAGCATCTAAAACATTATATGGAACTGGTAAAACTTATTCAATAGCTAGTTTTTTTTGTTATAAAAAACTTGATGGAGATGATCCACATTTAAATATGTTGGGTGTAAATAACTTTAGGAATCCTGTAAAAAATACTCCTTTTTATATTTCTATAAAACTAATGGATAGGATAGCTCATTGTTCCTTAGTAGATGGTGGATCTAGCCCTAGCATAATGTCCAAGATTATTATGGAAGAACTAGGACTCTCTTGTACAATTGAAAAAGAAAGAAGTATGTGGTCCTATAATAATCAACAACAAACAATTATTGGTGAGATCATGGATGTAACTTTAGTCCTTTGTGCACATCTTGAAACTAAAACCACTTTGAATATTCAAGTAATTGATATGCCCGTCAGTAATTACTAAATTATTCTGGGTGTAGATTGGTAGGCTTTAACTAGTGGTTATTTATCTTTATATGACACACACTTTTCCATTCCCAAAATTGGAAAGAACATTATTGTTTTAAGGGAAGGACTAATCTCCCTGTATATTGAAAAAGTTCCTCAACCCAATGTAAATTATATTGAGGAATATATGGGTGTGTATTCATTTTTTGTTGATGAAGATGATTATTATAGGACAACATACTTCTCCAGATGATTATGAAGATGGTATGTGGCATATGCACTTTGATGGTGCATGTTCAAGTGAAGGAAATGGAGTAGGCATTGTTTAATATCCCTTGTTGGTAAAATTCATAATTTTTCTTACAGACTTGAACTTTCATGTACCAATAATGTTACTAAATTCGAGGCCTTGTTGTTAGGAATTGAAAATTCTTACAACCTAGGTTGTGGTCATCTCACTATTTTCAAAGATTCAAAACTAGTTGTCAATCTGGTTAGAAAAATCTATAATCCTACTAACAACTTGGTGAAAACATACACCCAAGTTGTTTGGACTTTAATTCAAAATATGTTGTCCTTTAACATCACTCACATCAAAAGGGAATTGAATTCAATGGTCAATAGGTTAGTTGTTTTTGTAGCCTCTCCTACAAGGAAATTATTGCCTCAAAGGCCAAATTGCACATTTTTATCCCTATATCGACCTCATCTTCTGAATAATGTGGAATCATGGAAGGTTTTCCCTGACGATGAAAGCATTTGTGCTTTTATTTAGAATAATCCTTATAAGCCAAAGGAAATAATTTCGCTTGAATGTGATAAAATTCCTAAGGGATTGACTCAACTTGAGAGCTCATTCTCAATTAGTGATGTTAGCAACAATAAATATCATAAAGAAGAGGAGTCAAAGTGAAAAATAGGAGATATCATTCATGTGAACATTGGAACTCAAGAACATCCCAAAGTTTTAAAAATAGGAGCCCAATGTTATGAAGAGGAAGAGAAAAAATTCATGGATTTATTCCACAAATTTAGAGATGTCTTTGCCTAGTCTTATGAGGATCTTCATGGTTTTGATCCTAGTGTCATCCATCATGCTATTCTGATTAAGGAAGAAGCAAACCTGGTTAGGAAAAAAAAAGGACCCATTAACCTGCTCTTGAAGATACAATAAGAAAAGAAGTGGAAAAGTTAATAAATGTTCATATAATCTTCCCAGTTAAATACTCTGAGTGGGTGTCTAATCTATTTCTTGTGCAAAAAAAGAATGGTGACATTCATTTATGTGTTGATTTATGTGCACTCAATAGACCTAGTGTTAAGGACAACTTTCCCCTTCCTAATATGGAAATGATATTGCAGCAAGTAGCAAGATATCAGATGATGTCCTTACTTGACAGTTTTTTAGGTTATAATCAAATTAGGGTTAAGAGGACGACCAAATATAAAACCACTTTCACAACTCGATGGGGCACTTTTTCATATGAACAAATTTCTTTTGTCTTATCTAATGCAGGTGTTACTTTATATAGAACTATAAATATATCTTTCAATGATCTTATCAGTAAGATAATTCAAATTTATCTTGATGACTTGACTGTTTATTCTAAAAACCAATCAGATCATTTTGATCATCTCAAAAACTTATTTCTACGACGCAGAAAATTTGGCATGTCTCTAAATCTTTCAAAATTTGTTTTCGATGTCACTCAAGGTAAACTTATCAGTCACATAGTTTCATATTCAGGGATCAACATTGATCTTGAGAGGGTTACCGCCATTTTAAATCTTCCAGCGCCTACATCTAAGAAGGAAATTAAATCTTTTATGGGTAGAAATAATTTTGTTAGAATATTTGTTCCTAATTCTGTTGTAATGGTCAAGATTATTCATAATATACTAAAACAAGATCGATCTTTTTCATGGGATGAGGATGTTGAAAAATATTTTGTAGGAATCAAAAAAGCAATAAGTTTTGCACTGGTTCTGGCAAAACCAGATTTTGATAAAGAATTTACTATCTATACAAATTCAACAGAAGAAGCAATTTTTGCTATTCTTCTACAAAAATATGATCAAAACAATGAACAACATATAACTTACATGAGATAGAGCCTTTCTGACAATGAAATCAAATATTCTCTTATTGAAAAACATATTTTTTCTCTTGTTAAGGCTATAGATAAATTTCACCACTTTATTCTTGGAAAGCACACGCAGGTAAAAGTCCATTTATCTGTTGTCAAGTTTTTGGTTTCACTTACTCACCTTTCTAGAAAAATTGCACATTGGCTTGCAAAAATCCAAGAACGTGATTTAATGATTACCACTTCGAAAACTAGCAAGGGACGAGACTTAGCACTTCACTTGGTTCAACAGCCTAATGCAAGTGATTCTTCTGAAAACGATGAAAATGCCTTATCGACGTTATTTTTTATTGAAAAACTGAATCTAGAATTATCTGACCATCCTTAGTACAGGGACCTTATTTATTATTTGCAGTTTCAAAATTGTCCTCAATGCCTTGAATTTAATCAATGCAGGAGGCTCTGTCTTGAAGCCTCTAAATATATGATCTTAAGAAATTATTTATTTTGTAGATTTGTTGATGGAATGTTGCTACATTGTATTGATGAAACAGTTGCAGGAAATCAAATATCCATATCAATGGTCTTTTCGCAACAAAATCCATTGCTTTCAAAATTATGAGAAAAGGATATTACTGGCCTTTAATTTTCAAGGATTCTTTTAAATTTGTGAGGGCATGTGATAAATGACAAAATTTTGTTGGCGAGGAGAATTTCTATGCCTTACCCTTACAACTTGCTCTCCTTGATTTTCCATTTTAAAAATAGGGTTTATATTTCATTGGTCCTATCAATCCTCCATCTTCTGCAAGGAATATTTTCCTACTTACAGCTACATATTACTTTACTAAATGGACTGAAGTTGTACCACTCAAGTGTGCCCAAGATGAACAGGTTATTTCTTTTCTAGAATCTAACATCTTTTTCTCATTTTGGTCTTCCTATTGAAATTATTTTAGATAACGTTCCAGCTTTTATTTTTGCAAAACTCACTCAATTTCTTAATAATTTTGGAGTGAAACATTTTACTTCTTCAACCTATTATCCGTAAGGAAATGGGCAAGTTGAGTCCACCGATAAAAAAATTGATCAAAATATTGAGGAAGATCATAGATAATAAACCCCGTCAGTGGCACACACTACTCATGTATGCACTTTGGGTAGATCAAACTACCACCAAATCTTGTATTGGTCATACCCCATTTCAAATTTTATATGGCCAAGAAGTCATCATGCATGTATAACTTGAACTTACCTCTCATTGATTAGCTTCACAGGCTGAAGAATTGAATATGACAGATATTTCTCATAGAATAAATTCCTTGTTTGCCTTAGAGGAACAAAGGAACCATGCTCTGAAAAATGTTCGGAAAAGGCAACAGGCTATTAAGAAATATTTTGATAAAAAAAGGCAAAATCAATTGTCTTTGAAGCTAATGAGGAAGTGCTACTCTGGGATTCTGCACATGATGATAAAGGGAAATATTCTAAGTTCCAAAAACTTTGGTTGGGTCCCTATAAGATCACCTATGTCATTAGTAATAATTCCTACTTATTAAAAGACATGGATGGGTGACTATTTTCATATACTACGAATGGTTCACATTTGAAGCATTATGTTGAACCAAACAGTTAATGATTTTGTTTTCTAATGCTTTCTGTATATATTTTAATTTCAGTTATTTCCTATTTTGTTTATACAGTTTAATTTTCTTCTGATGTTATTTTTGTTTGTTTTCTCTTTCATTTTCTTGATTTTTCAGTCAGTTTGATCATTCAAGCCACTATTTGGTCATGTTGCATGCAAAAATTTATTGATTTGTTTTGAAAATAGAAGGAACAACAAAAATAAATGATTCACGTTTGAGTCTGCATCGCTACTTATGTAGTAATTTCTTGTACCTACAGACTCTTTGTTGAATATTGATTATCAAAGTTTTCCACCATTTTTTTGTTTTCCCTTTCTTCTCTCCATGTTGTTTTTGCAAGAGCATATCAGGAAAAAAAAATTGCAATTTATATCAGCAAGGTACAATTCCAGCAAAACAAGAGATTTAATATTCTATCCAATCAAAAATTAGCTACCCTGTGGATTCGCTAGATGTTGATTCATAAAATCATCAATAGAATTATAACCTGCAAATAAGTTGCAAGGCACAGTAAGAAAAAAAATATCTATGATATTAAATATATAACTATAGGTGGGACCCCCTAAGGAGAAAGAAGGGATGTTTATTTCAAAATATTTCCAATATATAAATGCTACCTTCCATGAAAGGGTACATAATGGGTGAATTTATGTCTTACATCAATAACATATTCTTCCTTCAGTTTGATTACGAGTGTCACCTATGTGTTAGTTGTAGAAAGAAAAGGAAGGTTATAAACATAGGTTTTAAAAAACCTCCTACTTACATATGTCCACAAATGTAAGTTGTGCTCATGCTTTGAAGATTCAGAGACATGAAGAGATTTGATTTTCCTTTTTTTATCAAGGTTGCAATGGATGAGGTATTAAAACTACATGGTATATTTTGAAGTGTTTCAAACATTGTTTTAAATATTTGGTGCCATAGTCTACTATTAAAAAAAAGGGCTTGGTCAAATTCATATGTTATTACATTTTACATTGAAACATATATATATATGAATAAGTGTCAGACCTCTATAGAAAAAGTGGCACCTTAGATATATTCTGTATGGTATAACACACACACACACACACACACACACACACATATATATATATATATACACGATGTTGAAGTTGTTGGCTACCGTTTTGTTATACTTTGGCACTTGGATTGAAGTTATGTTTGGTTTATATTGATGATGTGTATCAAATGTGGTTTAAATAAGATGTGAAGGTGTTGGTAGTCATTTAATTGACAGTAAATATGGAAATGACGTGGTAAATACGGCATGTGACTTCTGCACATTTGGCAACCCCTTTTGACATGTGATTCGTCGATGGTGAAGTTAAGATCCGAGGTGGATCAAAAAGGTGACGTAGTGGTTTTTTGAGGAATGTAGTGTCACCATGCATTCAATGAATGAAACATGGGCATTCGATCTAAGGTATACCACCTTGTACTCGGGTCTTGGGCATTTAATTTGGTTTCAAGTTGTTTGAGTGGTACTCTTATTCTGAGAGCTCGACCATGGTGGTCGTGAGAAACTGTGGCAGTGGTTTTTCAGAGGTATTTCAAGCACAATAAAAGGTATGGTACTTTAGCTTGTACCCATCAAAATAATTTTCTTTTGCAGTGGTAACTTTAGAAAATGGCTCTACTTGACTAGTTGGTTTTAGCGTGCTTTCACTTGGCTTCTTCTTGATTTGGTTTGGGAAGCTCGTTGTTTGTTCTTATGGATCTTTGTGGATTTTAAAAATAAAAAAAAAATGTTTTGGTATATAAACATCCCTTTGAATTAAAGTACCCATTTTCCAACCTTTTGAACTTTGTGTATCTTGTTTCAGTTCAATCCTCGTATAGTACTTTCAAAGGAAACCCACATCCATTATGAAGTAAAAAAGTGATAATGATGAAGGTTTTTTCAGGTTGTTTTGTTCATTGGTTTTCCTATTACAGCTTGAAACCCGTAACCGTCAAAATCATTGTCATGATTTAATAAATGTTCGACCTGAGCAACTGTAGCAGTGGTTTTCTTTTAGAAATATTGAGAGTGATATTTGGGATAAACCCTATTTCTAGTTCAATCCAACATGTGAATGTTGGTTTAGGGTTTGGGTTTTGTGGCATTGTCATTATATCTAAGTCCTCTATAGGACTGCTCCAAGATTAAAATCGAACTTTATGAGATTATACTGTCCATATGTGAATTTGTTCAGCCCAATTCCTTGTTGTTCTTGTACATACAGGCTAAAGTATGAATCGAAGCTCTTGTTCTGGATAGCATCAACATTATTATGTCATGCCTAAACCAAATTTATGTGATTGACAAGGGTTACTTGTCGTCCTATTGATGGATGAAGTGTTCCCAACTTCGAATCTTAGTGGTTATGATGTATTTATGGGGCCATTTGTTTTAAAGTTTCATGAAACTGGATCGAAATTTCACATGGAAATTATAAAACTTGCATCAAGTTAAAAACACAAGTTATTGAGAATATGGAGGAATTAAGCGTTGTGTTTATCTTGTGTGTCATTATCTAAAAAAATGTTTAAGGATGTTTATAAAATGGGGGGGGCAGTGGAAACAACCTCGCTAATTTATATTTTAACCCTCCTCCACCACCTATTAGACCTCCAATGTGACCTCATCCTAGCATTATCGGTATACTTGTACAGCCACATATGTTCTGACAACCAGAGGTTCCAATCAATGATAGTCAGAACAAAATTGTTCATGACCCCCAACCATATCACCATGAATGGCCCATTGTATATCTGCCATTACCTCTACCTCCTCTCAAACAACCTCTTCAACATGTTGTCTCAATTGCTTCACACGATTTGTCATCCCATCAGAGATAAAGCTTTAGCTCGTAAATCTGAACCTAGCAAAGGGAAACAAGTTGCCATGTCGCCTAGTTCTGATTCATCTTCCCATTCTGTCATCTCACATTCTATTCCTAAAGAAAAAGAGCCTAACAATATCGCCTTTGGCGATATGCTCCCTAAGGCATCATCTAATGAACAGAAGAAATTTTTCGAGGCAGATTAACAAAAAAACAAGGTAACTTCATCTCAGGACAGTGGACATAGGAGGACAGCCTCCCACAAAAAGTACAATTTCTAATTTTATTTTCATGATAATTATGTGGCAACTTATTGATGAAAAACTTACACTATGGAAGTTTATAGTTGACAAACCAACATTTTTGGAACAATAGACAATATGTGTGTGTCTGTGTGTGTGTGTGTGTGTGTTGGCATGGTTAAGTTATTTTTTGGGGAGTCACAAGTGTAATTATGATATTTTACTTATTTGAGGTTGTTGGATGTGGAATTATTTGTAAATTCTAACCTTGTATAATGTCTACTGTAAACAGATATTCAAAAAAGAATAGAAAATATACAATGGCAAATGCAAACATTACACAGAGATTTTTCCCCTGGAAACCCAAACCAGGAAAACCAGCATATATTATATTCATACATTGTGTTACATTGTTTACAATACAATATACATATAGGAGCCAGCAGCATCCAAAACCCTAACCCAATGACCTGGATTAGTCCAAAACCCTAATTCCTTAACCGGAAATAGAAAACCATTGGCAAAAAACCATGTGCCGAAAGACCACCTAAATATCATGTGGTCCCGGAAATATGTCGTCCCGATAATATGTCGTCTCGAAAATATGTCGTCCCGGTAATACGTCGTCCCAGAAATATGTCATCCCGGTGCGAAAAAAAATTTCGGGGGCGCTGCCCCCGAACCACTGCACACCCCTCTAACCCCCCTGCACGCCCGGTGCAAACGCTCAGACACTACTTCTCATGCAAAGAATATAACACATACCCAACATTCTTCCACTTGTTGTTTTCTTTGCACACATAGGGTTACAGGGTTACATAGTCAACAATCCAGGGCAGCAATGCCCATGGATCCTCTACACCAAGAGAACTTCTCAGTGCTCACAGATTTTGTTAATGAATCTGCAACATTCTTCAAAGTGTCCACCTTCATCAATGATACTTTC
>ML795708.1:113780-132123 GCA_009831015.1 Picea engelmannii | reverse complement strand
ATTCAGAAAAGAACAGAAAAGATACAATGGCAAATACAAACATTACACAGATATTTTTCACCTGGAAACCCAAACCGGGAAAACCAACATATATTATATTCATACATTGTGTTACATTGTTTAAAATACAATATACATATTGGAGCCAGCGGCATCCAAAACCCTAACCCACTGACCTGGATTAGTCCAAAACCCTAATTCCTTAACCGGAAATAGAAAACCATCGGCAAAAAAAAAAACATCTGCCGAAAAACCACCTAAATATCATGTGGTCCCGAAAATATGTCGTCCCAGTAATATGTCGTCCTGGAAATATGTCGTCCCAGAAATATGTCGTCCCAAAAATATGTCATCCCAAGTGGCATCGTCTAGTGGTGTATCCTTCCACTGAACTAAGACTTCCTTGATGGTACAGTGACAGAGGTGACGCTTTCGTTGGTCCAAGATGGCTTGTGGATAAAACCAATTGGATCCTTCTTCATCCAAATCAGAGAGACCAGTTTGAGTGTGGCACTTATTTCCAATCACTTTCTTTAAGCATGACACATGAAAGTTAGGATGGATCTTAGAGTGACTGGGAAGATCCAACTAGTCGGCCATGTGCCCCACTCGCTTGAAAATTGTATAAGGACCATAAATTTTGGGGGTGAGTTTCTAACAGTTTTCAACTTTGAGTGAAGTTTTCTTATAAGGTTGCAGACGAAGAAACACTTGGTCCCCTTCAGTGAATTGGTCTTCTGAGCATAACTGATATGTCTGTTGCTTCATGTAATTCTAAGCCATGTCCAAATTTTCTTTGAAGGTACATAGAATGGTCATGAAAACTGTAAGAGTGTTGTGAACCTCTTCAACCTTAGAGACACTAGGAATATATGAGAGAACCGATGGTGGTTTTTTCCCGTAGACCGTGTCAACAAGGGTCATGTGAGTGGTAGTATGGTGAGATGTGTTGTACCACCATTTAGCTAAGGGTAACCATTGATCCCACTTCATTTGTCAGTCACATGAAAAACACCCCAAATATGTTTCCAAAGACTTGTTGACAAATTCATTTTGTTCGTCAGTCTGTGGATGATAGGGGGTGATGAGATGCAATTGGGTTCCTTGGAGTCGGAACAATTCTTGCCAAAAATTGCAGGTGAAAGTTAGATCACGGTCGGAGAAAATAGAATGAGGCATGCCATGGAGTTTGAAGATATTATCCATAATTATTTGAACCACTGTTTCTACGGTGAACAGTGTTGATGTTGGATTATTGAGAGGGGGGGTGAATCAATAATAGAGAAATTTAATCCTTTTTCACCATAAAATGCAAGTGTTATATCAATGTACCATTATCATCCAATAGTTGTAGAGTAAATAAACAATGAACAAATGAGAAATCACACACATACACAGTACACCAGTGTTTTACATGGAAACCTGAAGCGAGATAAAACCACAGGATGTTTTTTCTTATATGTCTTTAAGAATTACATTCATTGGAAGCACCAACTTCCTTTATTTTCCAACTGCAACTGGAAGGAGGCCCCAACCCCCTAGTTTCTCAGGCTACAACCTGATGGAAGATCCAAATCCCCAATTCTCTGGCTACAACCCCCTATGTTCTCCGGCTACAACCAGAAGGTGGCTAAAACCACCTGTCCTTTCCACGTCCAACCGCCCTAACGTATAAGTAGAATGATGGAACCATTGTTACACTATCATTGTGAGATATACTGCTATAAACTTGTACCAATCAACCTACACCAAACAACCTGTACCAATAAACTTAACCATCCATCAACCATGCATCAACTTGTACCTCAACCTGTAATCAACTTGTACCATAAACAAGTGCATCAACCATGCACCAACATGTACCAAACAACCTGTAATCAACATGTATCATAAACAAGTGCATCAACCATGCACCAACCTGTACCTCAACATGTACCATAAAGGAGTGCATCAACCATGCACCAACCCTGTATGAATAACCTGTCCAAACAACCTATCACAACAACCTGTGTCATCAATCTTATCAACCAAATTAGATCTACTCATCAAGATCAATCACCAAGACAACTCTCAAAGATGTGCATCAACCAAGCATAACACAACAACTCATAATCATCACCAAGATCAATATGTGCTTCTAATAATATACCAATACAAGTATTGTTATCCACAAATTTGGTCATTGTGATGATATCGTGATGATGTCATGATGATGGAAAATCAAGCTCTTTACCAAGAACACTTTCCTGAGAAAAGTTATTGTTGTCTTCTTCCAGAATTCATACTTTGAAACATGTCCGCAGGCTGCTTATACATTCACCTGCAGGAATTCCTGTTTCCCGCAGGCTACCTTAAGCTGGGGTGCGAACTTCTCGCACTGTACTCATGGTTAGGGTGCGGACATGATTTTAAAGGGGAAAAAGATAAAGATCTCGAATCTTCTAGAAGGGAATCTTCTAGAAGGATGAGTTGGATTTCGAGTGGTTATTCAAGTACTGTCATTCCAGATATCTTGGGATCATTCCCTATCCAAGTAACTAATCTATCTCTTCCTATATATTGAGGAGATTGCTCATGGAGAGGGTTAAGCTAAGAAGTTCAGAAGCAAGTTAGCAAGAGTTTGATTAGAGAATTAGTGCAAGACTATATGGAGGACTGATGCTACAGCAGCAAGAGACAACAGCAAGGTCATCATATGTGGTTGATTTTCTTCATGCATGAGAAAGTGTGTGTGTCAGAGCTAGAAGCCATCGAAAGGAGACCTATGACATCAAGGCTCAGGTTGTAAGTTTCTCTTTCAATTAATGCAATACAGTAATATGTCCCTTTCCCATAAAGATGATGTCACTTTATTACATAATTCCTTGATCATATGTATAGACTAGTCATTGAATATCTTAACTTGTCTTTACTTCGATTGGTTCATTTTGTTGTGATCCGGACGAGACGAGAGCATTGAAGTAAAGCTTGGAACAACAGAGACCTAAGGAAAGCGTTCATAAGGTATGTCCATAGCCCTTATCTCTTAGTTCATTCAATAGGCTAGATCTAGGGAAAGTGTATTATTCTGTCCTGTTTTGTTCTAGATACCAGGTGGATCTAGGGAGGTCGGTTTGTGTCCGCACTCACGGACTTATCCTATAACAAAATTGGCGACTCCACTGGGGATCAATCCCTTTTGTCTTTTTGGTTTTTTGAACTTTCTGTGGCCATTTTCTCTATTTTCATTTTTCTCTTGATTTGTCTGTCTCTAAGTCCTCAGGATACCCTGAGAGACCTTCTGGGTCTATAAGCCAATTTGATTTTTGCTTGCTCTTTCAAATTTTTCATTAGTTTCAGGGATTCCCACACTGTGTCCATTAGCAGCCTACGAGAACCTTGATTGTTTGCACCCTGCATATATATTTCAGTGCGGATAGTTCGCATGCTGCATCAAAGTAGCCTGCGAGAACCATAGTTTCTCGCACTGTGTTCCACACTAGCCTGCGAACATTTTTTGAAATTTTTTGAATTCAAGTTTTGACCCTGTCAATAGCTCATGTATGTTGATTTGGACCTCTTTGGCTTGTTGAATAAGTGACTTACCTACCTTTTTCTATAATTGACTTGCTAGAACTGATCTAGGTTTTCTAGGTTTTTTCTTGCCTTTGAAACTTGACTTTCATTTCTTAGCTTTTGTTGGCAGTGTCATTCTCTCTGCCTTATAGAGTTGAGTGCATTTGACTCACTGAGAACCAGGGATTGGTTGAGAGTTGAGTGTTTGGTGTTTCTCTTGTACTTGTTGGTTCGAAAGGACAAAATTTTCATTTACATTGAGAATCTCTTTAGTTTGCTTTTGTTTTTTTCTTTCATTGAAAGTATTGGCTTGGGTTGTTTGTTTGAGTCTTTATATTTTGGTTTTCTTTTCTCATTATTCATAGTTCTTCTTGGAAAGTGAACTGCATGTTTTCTTTCAAGTTTTGTTTTTTTCTTTTTGCGAGAACATTGAAAATCAAAGTTTTAAGAGTATTGAAGTTTTGAAAAAGACATATTGAAAATGCTCATTGATACATGATTATTTGCATTGGAATCTGAAAGGAAATTGAGCATTGCTTTTGCATTGTAGTATTGAGTGTTTAGGAAATTGATCTCTCTCTCCCATAACTAGGATTCATCGAATGAAATGAATTCTATTTCATCATATCCTTGCATTATTTGGGTCAGATTCATACATCACGAGTTTCATTTCCATTGCCTTTGAGTAAACAACAGCCTGTAAAAACATTGCGTAATATTAAAATTGAACTAGTAACTCTTTTCTAGGGCTCTTTTACACCAACATTTAGCTAGGCTAGTGCTTTGGAGTAGGAAGAGAGACACACTCTCCAAAAGCTCAAAAACACACAATAGCATCTTGAGATAGGGAGTGTAAAATTCCATTGGCAGCATATTGTCCTGGGAAGCCCTTCTAACACAAGGGTCAAGCATTAGGTCACATTGGTGTTAGCAGAGTTACTAACCCTGCTTTGTTGACATCAGTGTAGAGATTGCACGTATTACGGGGGTCACTCCGAGGTATACCCACAATTATGAGTGGAAGCCTTTGAGTTGATTTCAGGCTAGATACCCTGCCTTTGTGTGTGGATCGGACTGACAATTGTTTCCCCAGGTTGTACTGTTGTCTGTGGTGACCTTAGTGGCTTATCTCTCTAGGTTCTTACCCAAGGTGACTGTGGAGGGGAAAGTCTTCACGGTACCTGGAATTGACGTTGATCAAACTCACTCGGGCTCCTTGGAGGGTATACCCATGATTATGTGTAGGAGCTTGCACCAGGGCGAAAGTCTGTTAAGCAGGTCGTCAACGTAACTTTTCCATCCTAGCCCCACCCCTTCTCGTCTTGTTGTTGCGACGTTGGATTTCATCACCAACTAGTGGCTTCGATATTAGAAGGTATTGTTTGCTTGGTGATTGCTTCTAGATTTTGTTTACTAGGGTGTGATGTTTGTTCCTCGAAGTTGACCATAGGATTTTTGTTGGGGAGTTGGTTTATTGTTTACAATTGCTCCCCCAAGACGTTCACGTAGGATGCAAGGTTTGTCTCTGGAACATCCGGAAGCTTCACAACCTTTGCACACAACAACACCTGAGGGTACCCCCGAGGACTCTCCTCGTCTAGGTGAAATTCCCCTTGTTACTCTACCACACGTGGACATAAGTGATGTCCCAGAAGTTTTTACACCACCTCCACAAGTAGAACCCACTGATCCTCTTGCGGAATTTCGAATTACCAATACTATAGAGGATTATCGCATTCGTCGTGGTGAACGACCTTCAGGATGATTTCATATTTCTGAAGAAACTCTTGCTATATCTTCTGAATCAATTGTTGGGCCTTCTCACGGTGTAGTAGGCCAAGATCCTTTTGGGTCAGGTAATTTCCGACGAGTCTTGTTTGGTACTGAATCCCCTGTCTACGAACTCGTCAACCCTCCTGTGTCTCCTGAACCAGAGACTACACCCAAGACTACCTCTTATCATTTTGTTCTTCCTCCCGAGATGGCCCATCTCACAAATACTACGAGTGTTCAAGCCGGAATTACTGCTACTACTCTTCCTCCTATCAATACCCAGAGAAATGCTGAGGCTAATCCAAATTTACCTCTTGGTTACCATGCATTGAATCCATCGTTGAATGTTTCCCATCCAACACCCCCACAAACTCCAGCTGGTCCTCCAGGTGGTCCTCAGTTCCCTGGGCATCCTATTCCCGGTTTCATTCTGACACTCCCTCCGTTTTCGCCTGGCAATCCTAATACTAGTAGCATTATCCCGACTGTTGCACCAAACTTGCACAATCCTGTTGGTGGTCAGGGTAGTACGTTTCCTTTTCCTTTTCCCGGACATAACACAGTTACTACACAACCTACGGTTGGTACTCATCTTCCGGGTGGAACTGTCCCTTTGATAGGGGGACCAACCTCACCTTTAGGACAAAACATACCTCCTACATTGGCCCAGTATTGGAATCAACTTATGCAAAACTTTCCTCAAAATGTTGGGGGGCAGCAAACTGTCCCTACTACAGGCCAACCATATCCATGGGTGACTAATCCTATCTGGGGTTCTGGTCAAACTACTCAACCTCAAACTCAAGTTCAAAATCCTTGGGGTTACTATCTGTTTCAACCACCACCAAACCAACCAGGATCTTCCCTCTGGGGGCAAACTGCATACGGTCCCACTAGTTTACCAACAGGGCTTCCGCCCCAAAGTCACCAGTATCCACAAGTGAATCGGCAATTGCCTTTTCTTGCTACTTTGGATCTGCCAAATTTGTCCAGGATTCTCAATGATCCTATTCGTCACTCTCCCCAATGGCCTGCTATTCCTGCAAAGTTTCCATCAGACATTCCCAAATTCGATGGGAAGGCAGGAGAGGACCCAAACAATCATGTCATGACTTTCCACTTCTGGTGTTCGTCCAACTCGTTGATGGATGACTCCATTAGACTGCGTCTTTTTCAACGAACTCTTACGGGTGTTGCTGCGAAGTGGTACATTGAATTGCCACGAGGTTTCTTTTCCGATTTCAACACCCTTGCAATGGCCTTTCTCACACACTACCAGTTACCGATTCGTTACGATACCGGAACTGAGATTTTAACCTCCTTCAAACAAAGTTCGGGCACTCATATATCTGATCATATTCATGAGGGCGACGGAGGAGACGTCTCATTAAACTTGATCTTCTTGATCAGTTACTGGCCGAATGGTTTACCAAGTCTTTTGTAAACAAAATTGGTAAAGACATTGCTATGGGCGATGTTGTCACCGAAGAGCAGGCTATTAGCCGTGCTCAGTATCTTGATCTCGTTTATTCGCAAACGGGAACCTTGTATGATTTACTGCCTGATTTACCTCATCCTGGCACTTCTACTACTTCTACTGCTCCGGCTGCCTCGCATGCAGCTGATGGTGTGATTGGTTCCACTCATAGCCACTCGCATTTTGTTTCAACTACAACCCCGAAATCCAATTCTTCTAATGTACAAAGTGCTCCGTCTCCTGCTCCTCCCGTCGGTAAAACCTCTGAAGTGAACGTTGTTCAATCTACGCCAACCAGTAAAACTAAGTCTAGGAAAGGGAGAGGCAAGAATAAGGAGGGTAAAAACAATAATCCAAATGAGCAGACCAAATCACCCCATGTTGATGACCGGGATAAGTGCAAACCACGCTACCCTTGCCTTATCTGTGGTGAAGATCACTACACGAAGGATTGTCCGCGACGTGCCGAGGTTAAAAAGTTCCTTCAAGGAGCACCGAAGCCTTCTACGCCGGCTGTCTTGTCTCAACCCTTCCCGTCTATACAACAGGCTTCATTGGTCATCCACGACCAACCCTCTACTTCTACATCATCTTATGTTTTGATGTGCACTGGTGATTCCACGAAAAATAATGTTGCACTTACCACTAGAGATAAAGACTATACTCCTTCTAAGGAGAAGGTTGATGACTTACCTCCCAATTTGGTACAGCCTTCTCCACCTAATCCACCTACGAACGGTCCTCTTCATCTCGAACGACCGAATATTGATACAGTTTTGCGACCTCCGAAAGGTGTCGTTAAGAAGTCGGCATTCAATCCTCATGCTCGGGCAGCCCAGAACTATAGCATTGTCGAAGATCTGGCCCAAGCACCTTCAGCGATGTCTGCCCTGGAAGTCCTTCAGTCTTTTCCTGCGCAACGAAGGGCGCTGTTGAAAGCTATAGGTGGCATTGATCCAACAGATACGAATCTGATAGTCTTTAACTTGGATGATCACATTCCAAGGTTACCCCCACAGCTTGCGTTTCAAATCCAAGATGTGGTCTCCGACAAGAGTATTTTCTGGACTGTTATAGATGAGGGTGCCTCTACGTGCGTAATGTCTTTTTCTTGTTGGAAAGCCATTGGCTCTCCACCATTAAACGAATCACAAAACACTTTACGAGCCTTCAATGGCTCGGGTTTTAAGCCTTATGGTGTTCTACCATCGTTTCCTGTCACTCTGGAAGGTAAGACCGTTCAGGTGGAAGTGGAAGTTTTCGATACTCCCTTAGATTATAATCTTCTACTTGGTCGAAGCTGGGTCGATTCTATGCGTGTTGTCGTGTCAACCCTTTTCCGTGTCATACGATTTCCTCACCAAGGAAAAGTGGTTACAGTCGATCAACTTGCCTTTTTTAATGTTGATACTCATGTTGGCAACGCCTTTCATTGCTAAAACCCCACCGGGTTATGAGAATGTCGGAGTCGGTCTTTTAAAAGACTCTTCACTTATGGGTACTTTCCCCATACCACCACCACCCGATCTTCCACGCCCATTTATTGCATATATTAATATGATCTCTACTGTACCTCATGAACTTCCAGTGTCTGTTGACCCTTGGGTAGTCCCTGATCCTAGAGATCATGTTCGTTTCGGCAACGTCATGCCGTTAAGTCCGGTTGAGTCCGCTTATCAAGCCATTCAATCGGCAACCCCTATTACTTCTTCTTTTGACGAGTTGTCTCCTAATCCTTTCCGTGTCATCTTTCCCACTGACGAGATGATCATGTCCATCATGGAAGACACCCCTTGGGACGATGGGCATCATCGTTCCATCTTGTTTCTGGAACAACAGACTCTCGAGAATTATCAGCGGATCTCGACTCCGTCGACCGTTGTTGTTATATCCACGATTTCCCAACCCACACGCGATGTGTTTGAAGAAGGGAATCTCAGTAACATTTCACCCACAATACCCATAGATATTTCAGTGAAACCTAGGATCGTCGAGAACGTTCATATTGGAGCTTCCTGTTCTCCCGCAGAAATTGTCACCTATACTTCCTTGTTTAAAGAATTCCGTGATATTTTTGCGTGGAGTTACGAGGAGATGCCAGGTATTGACCCTGCTATCGTTGTTCATGAAATTAAGACATACCCCGGAGCTAAACCAGTCCGGCAGCGCCTACGTCCTGTCCATCCACGTAAAGCGGCAGCCATTAAACTCGAAGTTGAAAAACTTCTTAAAGCCGGTTTCATTTACCCCGTGGCATTGACAGAATGGGTTTCCAACCCCGTACCGATTGATAAAAAGGGTGGTAGTATACGTGTTTGTGTTGATTATCGGGATATCAACAAATCTTTTCCAAAGGACAATTTTCCAACCCCTTTCGTTGACCAAATTTTCGATGACTGTGCCGGCAGTGAAATCTTTTCCCTCATGGATGGATTTTCCGGCTATAATCAAATCAATATCGCTCCCGAGGACCAACATAAAATGGCTTTTATTTGTCCTTGGGGTACTTTTGCCTACCGAAAACTTCCCTTCGGTCTAAAGAATGCAAGTGCTACGTTCCAACGTGCTATGTCTTACGCCTTTCACGATATCAAGCATATTGTTCAACCGTATTTGGACGATTTGTCGGCTCACTCTTTACGTCGAGTCGATCACCCTACTCATCTCCGAGCAATTTTTGTTCGTTTCCGATTCTATCGCATTCGCTTGAATCCTCATAAATGTGTCTTTTGCGTAGAATCCAGCCATCTCCTCAGTTTCATTGTTTCACGCCATGGGATCAGGGTAGTCCTATCAAAGTCGAGGCGATTCTTAACCTCCCTCCTCCTTCTTCTTTGCGTCGGTTACAAAGTTTGAAGGGGAAAGAAAACTTTCTTCGTCGTTTCATCCCAAATTACGCCGAGATTACTCGAGGTTTCACACGTCTTCTAAAGAAAGGTTCAGAGTTTGTTTGGGATAAAATTGCTAACAACGCTTTTGAAGCTTTAAAGTTATCCCTTACCAAAGCTCCTCTTATTTTTCCTCCAGATTATAGTCGAGATTACTTTCTTTATCTAGCTGCATCCGAGTACACTATCGGCATGGTCCTCGTTCAAGAGTATGATAACCACGATGAACATGTTATCTATTACTTGAGTAGAAGTTTATCATCCACGAAAATCATGTCACCCTCACTCAGTCAGGGGACATGGTTACATTATTGTAGCTGTTGATTATTTCACAAAGTGGGCCGAGGCAATGTTGACATTCGATAATACTGGGAAGACTGCAGCCTTATTCCTTTTTAACCATGTCATCACTCATTTTTGTGTTCCTCAGGCTATCGTTACCGATCACGGTAGTCATTTTAGAAATAATATGATGTCTGAACTTACTCAGAAGTTGGGTCTTCGTCATGATAGCTCAACACCCTATTATCCACGGGCTAATGGCCAAGTCAAAGCCATCAATAAGGTTCTCATAACTATGATTCGACGGATGATAGGAATACATAAAACCAGCTGGCACATGATGTTATTTTCGACATTGTGGGCATATCAGACATCTGTTAAGTCTGCCACAGGATTCACGCCTTTTCAATTAGTTTATGGCATGGAAGACATTCTGCCAATAGAATGCGAGATACCGTCTTTGAAGCTAGCTGTAGAACTCTTACCTAATACTTCTGTCGAAGAGGAACATTTGTTGTATTTGATGCGATTAGACGAGACTCACCGTGACGCTACTCTTGTAATAGAAGCCCAGAAGAGACGTGTTAAAGAACAGTACGACAAGCATGTCAAACCTCGTGTCTTCTCTGAAGGAGATCTTGTTCTTCTATATGAACAAGATAAAGATGTCTTAGGAGATGGAAAATTCGAACCAATGTGGCGTGGACCTTATATTGTTAGCAAAGTTTTGGAAAAAGGAGCGTATGAGCTAGTGGACTATGATGGTGTGCCTTTGAGTGAACCCAGGAATGGGTTGTACCTGAAGAAGTACTATGCATGAGTCATTTGTGCAGGAGTACTGTATTTTTATGTATCATATTGAGTGTGTGTGTTACTTTAGTTTTGCCTTTGACGTTATCTGGTCTTTACCCTTACATGACGTTGTGTTTGATTGCCAGATGTCGGAGTATTCGCTACCTTATATTGGCTTCGCTGACGGTGCTAGTCGTAGTACTCGGAACCTAGCTTCCGCTTCTTGGGCAATCTATGCCCCGATAAATGAACTCATATCTCTACGAGGTATATGTCTTGGTCGAGCAACCAACAATATTGCAGAGTATAGCGTCGTGGTTGAATTATTGGTTGATGTTATCTCTCTTGGAATTCGTTATTTGGTTGTTCGACTTGACTCACAGTTGGTAGTACTATAGCTCGGTAATGTATATTCTATTCGAAGTCCTACTCTATTAAGGATATATTTGCGGATTCGCCTCTTGGAAAGACATTTTGATTACATAGAATATCAACACATTCCGAGAAGTCTTAATACATTGACAGACGCTTTAGCTAATTATGTATTAGACAGGCATTTAAATCATTTATAAAATCAAACACATTAAAAATGTACACAATTGTAAAGTAAGCCGGTAGAACCCATGTATATATAACGGTCAAAGTTTGTTTTTACAAAATGTGTCCGAAGACCAAAATATCAAAAAATGAAGCTCCTGGCTTCTACAAAGTAACATCACTAATGATGTTCACGATAGCATGCTAAGGTCCTGGCTACTCTGCAGAGCAAACGACCCATAGAGGCAGAGACTCCCACGATGTGACGTTGATCACGTCGTGGGATCTCCTCCAGAGGCATATCTGGAACATCGACCATCAAGCCCTCTAAGTTTTGCTCCACTGTAAGATAGTCCTCGGCGTACTGGGGGACTGGAACTACTGCTTCTCCTCGGCACTGAACAGGAGAACTACCAGCTGGTCTATATGCCCCAACATCTATGTTATCAACAAATTTTTGGTGTTAATCTTTGGATGATTCTATAAAAACCAAAAACATTTAATATGATGAAAATACAAAAACATCTAAAAAGTTAAAAAGTTAGTTTTCTTCTTACCAATATCTCCCCACTGTGCACCTTCAGGAAGGGCAAGCTCAGGATCGCCGCGAAAGTCCAAGCCAACATAATCATAATCCTCAATCATCAAGACCTGGCCTTGGAGCCAGTCGAAGAAACGATCGTCATACCTGACGATAGGTCCTGTCACATGCCTAGCCATGAGTTGGCACCATCGTAGCATCCGAGGATCCCTGGGACCTGGAAAGTGCTAATCAGCCTGAAGCCTATACACTGGGACCCTCTCACAGAAGAATGACACTAGCAGCAATCCATAACCAAACTGCTTTAGATCTCCATGCTTGCTTTTTTTCAGTTGTTTCTTGAGGCTGTGTAACACTGCGTCAGCCCAGTTGAAGACCCGGGGCTCGACACACTCGAGGGCATACTGAAAGTAGCTCTGTAGATCCATATGCAGGGCAGCACTTCCTGCCATCCGAGCTATAGTAAAGAGAATGGTACGGAGAGTGATATCAATCACTCCCCAAATGGCCATTTTTCCCTTTTGTCTTTCAGCCTCTGGCACGCAATACTCTCGGCAATACTCACTCATTTTCATGCCTCCCCTGCGGCTACCTGTCAAACTGACATGAGAACCCCGTCTTGACAACCCAGTCAGGAAATAGATATCCTCAATATCAATCGTCAATGTGTGGGAATCGACATTAAAGACCTGCTGATCCGGATCCCACATCCGGACTAAATGTTCCAACAATCGAACATGGGCTCTCATGCCCGGTATGCGGAAATACTTTAGGAGACCGCAATCTCTTAAAGTGGCAATGGTTTGAGGGTGATTTTCGGCGGTAGAATTATCATCTTCGTGTTCCCTTTCTCTCCATTCGAGCACCATTGTGATAGTTATTAACCTGCATGGCAACCATGGGAAGATAGTTAATGATTTGAAACATGAGAAAAATTGGTTTGATTGGCTAAATATTATAAAAAAAATTGGGCACTGCGTTGTTCGCAGGTGACTTATAATGTACAGTGTGGACTTCTCGCATTGTAGCTTAAGCCCACCTGCGGGAATGAAGACTTCTCGCAGGCCCATATGGGCAGCCTGCGGGAATCCTCATTCACGCGTAGGGTTTCAAAAACTCGCTTGAAACTTGAATTTTAGCCACTAAAATCATAAAATTAAACCATGAAAGGCTAGAGAATTGAGAACTTACCAATCTGATCCAGACGGTTCGTAGAATGGTGCCCCGAAGCTCCCGAAAATCGACGGTGAAGATCGGAGGTAAAATGGAATTTTTTTGCACTACAATGGTAAATGGGTAAAACATATGGTAAAAATGAATAGTAAAATTTGTTTTATTTACTTTTTACCATAATTAAAAGTGGGTTTTTGTATTTATTCACTATTTTACCCTAATTTCTAATACGAAAGTGAGTGAAATGACTTGCAGGTACCCAATGCAGATATTATGGACAAAAAACTTTTGCGATATGATGCATTTTTGTTTGTTTCCTATGGTTTTGATATAAGACCTCAAGTGTTTTTTATCCGTTCTAGCACTTGCGAAAAACCTAGAATGTGATCGAGCGTTGTTTTATCTCTTTTCCGGGCTCGTTATGGTTACACGAAAAAGGAACCCCCCTGGAGTTAACTTTAAGCTCTTTTCACGACTCCCTAAATATGAAAAGATTGTCGAGTGATCTTGCTCTTTTCACACTCGTTAAAGTATTTGAAATTATGCGTTCTTCGAGCAATAGTTTAACCCTTTTTTGGTCTCGTTGGACTATTGTACGAAAAAGGAACTGAGAGAGTTCTCTTTTGAGTGTTTTTCCAAACTCTATAATCCTGAAAAACCTTCGAGTTTTCTATCTTTGGACTCGTTAAACAAACATTGACTGACCCATGATGGCACCGAACCACTCCTTCTTAGGGTTCGTTAAAAATACTCCGAGGGACTCGTCCGAAGGATGAGCTTATATCAACAAGCATATGTGAACCTCTTCAAGCTTGCGTAAAAATAAAGAGGTACTTGCCAGAAATGGTGGGGGGAAATTTGGGAAAGGGATATGTTTCGTTTTTGTGTTAATTGGCAATAAGTGTCGCTCTTGAACATGACACCCTCTATTCATCATTTGAAGTCGGTTTGGGAAATCCATTTGTCTCTCATACGATTCAATAACAAGGTCTTTCCATGTGTCGTCTTTGAGTCAATGTTGCCAAATCATTGGTCGTGTCTTCCATATGTTCAAGAGCAGTCCAAACCTCTATTGAGTCGACCATCTGAAGTTATACTTTCATTCTGTGTCGGCCTTCCCTGTGTCCAAAGTTCAATCGTCTCATGCTCTGTTACACTTACAAACTCTGTTACTCATTTCGTGTCACTGATGTGGGATACATCAAGGCCCTCCTGTGACGAGTCTTGTTCTGTCGACTTCAGCACATTATCCAGAATTAAGACTTAGAAATTATTCAGTACCTTGAAGCTTGCATGCCTCAATGGCAAGTTTATTGCTTTCGACAGTGGGTTTACATCATTGACCTCTGATCGAGAGATTCCATCGAGTGTTCGACATCAACTCATTTATTCACAGTCGCTGGATTGTACTATAGTACCTTGGGATTCATTGACATTAATGGTGATTTCCCTCGCACTTGTTAACGGTATACATCAATGACCAGTAATCAAGTGGTTTCTACCATGTTCGACTTCGACACATGTAATCACATGGTTAGATTCGTATTTTGGGCGACGAGATTGAAGACCCTGGATTTTGTCTTTGTGATCCAGGTTGCGATGGAGTATACATGATTTGCGACACATAGATCCACTGTGTATGATTCATGGCTATGCCGTCTTGACTGAAAATTTTTCGCACAGATCCATAGTGTATTCAGGTGGCTGTGCTATATAGTGACGGCATGGATCCACAGTGTATGATTGGTGGCCATGACCTTGGTTTATGATGTCATCCATCTATGATCTGAGTATGGGAATGCCTACCTCGGAATTGATACATATGATATTTTGTTGATGCTTGGATGTTTGCAGGTCTCTGATTAGATGTGATTTTGGTTCTTGACACACACATGCAGCTTACAAAGTCTATCGACTGTCACTAGTTCCGCTCTCAGTCTTTGGGGGGCATTCTGTTATCCACAAATTTGGTCATTGTGATGATATCGTGATGATGTCATGATGATGGAAAATCAAGCTCTTTACCAAGAACACTTTCCTGAGAAAAGTTACTGTTGTCTTCTTCCAGAATTCATACTTTGAAACATGTTCGTAGGCTGCTTATACATTCACCTACGGGAATTCATGTTTCCCGCAGGCTACCTTAAGCTGGGGTGCGAACTTCTCGCACTGTACTCATGGTTAGGGTGCGGACATGATTTTAAAGGGGGAAAAGATAAATATCTCGAATCTTCTAGAAGGGAATCTTCTAGAAGGATGAGTTGGCTTTCGAGTGGTTATTCAAGTATTGTCATTCCAGATATCTTGGGATCATTCCCTATCCAAGTAACTAATCTATCTCTTCCTATATATTGAGGAGATTGATCATGGAGAGGGTTAATCTAAGAAGTTCAGCAGCAAGTTAGCAAGAGTTTGATTAGAGAATTAGTGCAAGACTGTATGGAGGACTGATGCTACAGCAGCAAGAGACAACAGCAAGGTCATCATATGTGGTTGATTTTCTTCATGCATGAGCAAGTGTGTGTGTCAGAGCTAGAAGCCATCGAAAGGAGACCTATGACATCAAGGCTCAGGTTGTAAGTTTTTCTTTCAATTAATGCAATACAGTAATATGTCCCTTTCCCATAAAGATGATGTCACTTTATTACATAATTCCTTGATCATATGTATAGACTAGTCATTGAATATCTTAACTTGTCTTTACTTCGATTGGTTCGTTTTGTTGTGATCCGGACAGGACAAGAGCATTGAAGTAAAGCTTGGAACAATAGAGACCTAAGGAAAGCGTTCATAAGGTATGTCCATAGCCCTTATCTCTTAGTTCATTCAATAGGCTAGATCTAGGGAAAGTGTATTATTATGTCCTGTTTTGTTCTAGATACCAAGTGGATCTAGGGAGGTCGGTTTGTGTCTGCACTCACGGACTTATCCTATAACAAGTATGCTACATCATCCATAAACCATGTTTCAACAATACTACTAACAAGTGCCTCCAACCATGTACCAAGTATGTACCAATCATGTATCAATTACTCATCAAGATGTACCAACATCATCAACTATACACCTCATGTATGTGTCAACTCATCAACTACTTGTCTCAACCATGTACCCAACATGTACCTCAACTAAAAGACCTCATCAATTTCATCATCCAAATCTGATTTGTAACTCTGTAATAGACCTGGTGTATATCATCACATACCTGCAAACCTTTCTTAACTTTAACAACAAGAGACTATCATTTTCATCAAACTTTACTTTAGTCAACAACCCTAACTTGAAATAATCATAACTATGTATATGTAATGAATAAAGATCTAAAAATGATACACATTGTTCTTTAGTGTCTTTTATGCAATTCCTCCAGACTTCACTGCTTGGAACCTCTCAGAAAAGAAGTTATAGCAAAAATGGCATACCTTGTTGAATTGTGGCTTATTTTAGAGAGCGAACTTGTAGAGCGTGCCCTGCATGAAATATTTATTGTATGGCTCTGAAAATTGTACAAAAAATACTATAGATTGTACTCTAACCAATAGATTTTGTCTTACTTAATCTGGATCTGCTATGAATACGTTATGACGTTTTTACCTGAAACACTCGTTTTAGATTAGTTTCAGGACTAGCCACAAACCCTATTTTCCACGTCGTGTAACTCCAAAAATACAACGACCCACAAGCTAAAATTTGTATCACAGCTACTTGGATATGTTTCCTCAATGGCCTCCCAATTTTACGGTCTGAATCATTCTAGAAAAAAAGTTATTGCGAAAATGGTGAAATGACATGTAAATAACATACCTTAGAAAGCATCATCAAAAGAATCTATCCTCCCTTGAATTTCGGCCTTCTTTACTTCACCTTCCCTCTAAAATTTGGCTTAGATATCCTTTGGTTACCTCAGTCACCTGCATATATTCAATATGCTCAAGTGTGATTGAAATGAGAGCGCCTTACCTCTTATTTATACTTTCATGTAGCTTCCTCAAGGGGTTACCTTTTAACCATCTTAACCCACTTTCCTTATTTTAGGGTTAACCCACTTCTAACCACTTGTAACTTAGTAATTCTCTATTAAAATTATTATTTAAATAATTTATTTTGTATTCACTTTTATTTATAGTACACTCACCACTTCACTTCATTATTTACCTTCAAAAATCTCTTAAACCACTTTGACTATTTTGACCTTTTGGGGCTTCTAGATGACTCATGAGGGTTCTCCAACTTCACATGGCCATAACTCTCTAAGCGTGAGGATTTATGTGACATTCCAAATACCACTAGAAATGGCATGACATGTACTATCCATCTAGAATATTCTTACATGCAAATATATCAAAACTCATACCATTATCCATCAAACAAACTTGGGTCCATTACCCAAACCTTTCTCCAACTTCACATGGTCATAACTCTCTAACCATGAGGAGTTATGTGACGTTCCACATACCACAGAAAATGGCATGACATTTACTATCCATATGGAATAGTTTTACCTACAAATATATCAAAACTCATACCATTATCCATCAAACAAACTTGGGTCCATTACCCAAACCATTGTGCTACCGGAATTCGTTACCGTACTTTCTCCAAGGGTTGACATTGTTAGAAAAACAGGACCGCGGAGCAATAAAATAAAACAAATGCAGAAAAAAAAAAAACACAGAAGACACACAATACAAGAGAGACACAAATTTACGTGGTTCACCCAGTGTGGGCTACGTCCACCAGAGAAATTGCCAGGTACTTCCTTTATTATTATCCAGCAAATGAAGGAATACAACCTACAGCAAAACTCGCTGTAACTTCCTCTTCTTTCTCTCACAGTCTCCTCTCTCAGAATACAATATTCACTTTCATACATAGCCGCAATACATTTCCCTCATAAAAGAGGGTTTCCTTCTAGGGCAAAAAACCCTAACATAATCTCTACCGTTAGATCTGCGACCTTATAATGAACGGTCCAGATTTACAATGAAATTACAATATACTTTTATAAGGCAATTTTTGCTTTGGGGGCTTCGCCCCCGAACCCCCGCTTGCCCCAGGACCCCGCAGAGGGGGTACCCCCCCTCTACACTCCCCCGCGTGGAAGAGTGTACATACTTCTGGGGTGTAAATACTTCATGGGGTATAGACACAGCTGAGAGCAAAGGACCTCTGCATCAGGAAGATAATCAGGCTCCACAACCAACAATCTCCCACTTGGAGACTGATCTCAACAACTCCACTGCTGTTGTATATGCTGGACTTTGAACCTTCTTGGACCTGGCAAATTTCTCATCTTCATATTCAATCTTGAAGACCAACTGAAAC
>ML795708.1:57891-110156 GCA_009831015.1 Picea engelmannii | reverse complement strand
AAGTCCACTTTTACAGAACTTAGTTGATTAGTAACCATATTAAATTCATTTAAATGATCTGCAACAGACCCACCTTCTGACATCTTCATATTAAATAATCTCTTCATTAGAAATACCTTATTCGATGCTGAGGGTTTTTCATATAATTTGGGCAGCTCATCCATCAAATCCTTCGTTGTCTTTTCTTTCGAAATATTGAAAGCCACCGATGTTGCTAGGCTCAGTCGTATCGTTCCTAGAGCCTTTCTGTCAAGAATCTCCCATTCTTCATCCTTCATGGCCGCCGGCTTATTTGCTACTCCACTCAATGGTAGGAATAGATCCTTCTGATATAAATAGTCTTCCATCTACATCTTCCATAACTGGTAGTTTTTGTCGTTAAATTTCTCGACCCTAAACTTTCCATCTTCTGACATTGCTCCCACTCGAACCAGGAACCCTCTTTTCCTGTGAGTTACCTTATGCTCTAATACCAGTTGTTAGAAAAATAGGACCGCGGAGCAATAAAATAAAACAAATGCAGAAACAAAAACACAGAAGACACACAATACAAGAGAGACACAGATTTACGTGGTTCACCCAGTGTGGGCTACGTCCACCAGAGAAATTGCCAGGTCCTTCCTTTATTATTATCCATCAAATGAAGGGATACAACCTACAGCAAAACCCGTTGTAACTTCCTCTTCTTTCTCTCACAGTCTCCTCTCTCAGAATAAAATATTCACTTTCATACATAGCCGCAATACATTTCCCTCATAAAAGAGGGTTGCCTTCTAGGGCAAAAAACCCTAACATAATCTCTATCGTTAGATCTGCGACCTTATAATGAACGGTCCAGATTTACAATGAAATTACAATATACTTTTATAAGGCAATTTTTTCTTCGGGGGCTCGCTTGCCCCCAGACCCCCCGGACCCCGCAGAGGGGGTACCCCCCCTCTGCACTCCCCCACGTGGAAGAGTGTACATACTTCTGGGGTGTAAATACTTCATGGGGTATAGACACGGCTGGGAGAAAAGGACCTCTGCATCAAGAAGATAATCAGGCTCCACAACCAACAGACATCAATCACTGAGGGTTGAAATCAATCTACAATATCAATCTCCAATGGTTGACATAAATGACAACCAACAATCCATACCAACTGTCCATCAACCTAAGGCAATTGTCTAACAATCTCCCCCTTTGGCATTGATGGCAACACTTAGTCATGATAACATGCATGCTTATACTCATCATCATTATTTCTCTCTCCCCCTTTGACATCAATGGCAAAGGGCATCTCCCTTTGGGGCTTCTCCCCCTGAATTAACTCTCCTTGGGGCTTCTCCCCCTATCTACATGCCTATGTGCTCTCTCTCCAAGCATTTTTATCTTGCATCTGATAAATCTCTCCCCATTTGTCATCAATGGAAAAGGTATCTTTCCATCTGGGGCTGCTCCCCCTAACTAAATTGTCCTTCAGGATACTCCCCCTAACTAAACTCTTCCTGAAACTGATCTCCCAACCTGAACTATCCTCTTTATGGTTCTTCCTCATGTAAATCTAAGACATATAAGATAAGCATTCAAAAGCATTCATTTTGGAGTAGAAATTACTCTGAGTCTCTAGCAAAGATACTCAAAGGCTTCCCATGGAAGCGTTTTTGTAAATATGTATGCCACTTGTTCTTTTGTGACCATATATTCAACTCTTATTTTCTTCTCTGAAACATGTTCCTGTAGAAAGTGATACTTGATTGGAAGTTGCTTCGTTTTGGAGTGCATCAACGGGTTCTTTGAGATATTGATGGCGCTTGTATTATCACAATAGATTGGAATGGGATCATCATACTCAACTTGTATATATGTGAGAGTTTGTTTCATCCATAGAACCTGTGCACAACATGTTGTTGTTGCAATATACTCTACCTCGGATTTAAATAAGGATATTGATGATTGTTTCTTGCTTAACCATGATACTAAACACTCACCCAAGTAGAACGTTGCTCCACTGGTGCTTCGTCAATCATAAATGCAACCTACCCAATCTACAACTATGTAAGCAATAAGTGATATATACTTTCCTTTTGGATGCCATAATCCAAACTCTTATGTTCCTTTGAGATATCTGAAAATCATTTTCACTGCTAATACATGCAATTCCTCTGGTGCTACTTGAAAATGTGCCACCTATCCAACTACCTCCATTACATATGGTCTGGATGTTGTTACATATAGTAAGCTACCAATCATTGACCAGTATTGCCTCTAGTCTGTAGACTTTGACTCATCATCTTTGTTCAACTTGCAACTCGTTTGCATAGGAGTGGTAACTAGTTTGCAATCTTCCATTCTGAACCTCTTTAGAATTTCTTTGATATACTTAGTTTGAAAAATAAAAATTCCTTGGTTGCTTTGACATATCTAAAGACCCGGAAAGAAGGATAGTTCTCTAAGTAATGACATTTCAAATTCATTATGCATATCCTTTGCAAATTTCCAGCTTAACCTGTCATTAGTACTTCCAAAAACAATATCATCAACATAAATTTCAATTAATAAAATACTACCTTGAGTTACCTTGATGTATAGTTTGATGTTTGTGCTTCCTTTCTGTAGTTCGTAGGGAGTTTTTTCATTGTTGTTTCTGAGCATTACTCTATTTTGAAGGTGAACTGTCATATGCACTGCATGTGTCCAAAAAATATATGTCAATTTGGAATCCATTATCATTGTTCGAGCCATTTCTTGTATAATTATCATCCATTGCAATAATGTTTCTTTGTCTCTGAACCACTCTCTGAACCAATCTATGAATCCATGCTCTCATCCACTGTCATATATTTTTCCAAACCTGCTAATTATTCTTACGAATCCATATCTATCCATATTGTCCAAGACTCTACTTGTGCAATTGTCCATAATACTGACCCATTTATCATTATACTATCATGAAGTCTTGATTAATCTATCAAACTGTACTTTTTCTAACTAACTACTCTGGATCTTTCTTCTCAAACTCTGCAAGTTGCTTGAAGGATGGTTCTTTGGTCTTCACAGCTATCGCATAGAATCCCCTTGTCTAATATTCATATTACCTGGGATTATCTAAGCTGAGTGGCTCAAAAAAATTCATGCTCTAATGTGTATTCATCATCATCTTCATTAGTAGATTCATCATCATCTTCATTGGTAGAGTCATCATCTCTCTGAGCTCTGACTTCTTTCTTTCTGTTTGTGGATTCATATTTCACTACAATGCCTAGAAGTACAATCTCTTGAACCTATTCCTTATTTACGTGTCCTTCTTTTCTTTCAGTTATTTTCCAAACCTTTTTGTATCTAACATATTTCTTTTTCTCTGTATAATTTTCTTCATCTCGTTTTATTGCCAATCTTGCGATCTCTAGGACCTGGTCTTTGTTCACATGTTCTTTGTGTTTTCTTATCCACGCTTTCTTACATATGATATTAGTGTTCTCTTTCATGGAAGTATCGATCATGCTTCTACAATCACTAGCTATGTGTCCATAGTTATGAAATTTGTAACATTCAATGTTATGTGGGGCCACATAGGCATTTATTTCCTAAACATTTCTTTTATAATCCCTTCAATCTGCAACCTTATGTCCAAAGTTAGTACAATAAAAACAATGACCATAAAATAAATTTGCATACCTGGGAGTGAATGTTCTTCTTTGTGGCGTAGTCCTTCTGAATTTTTGCCTTGACTGATCATGATCATGATTGAAGCTTCTTTGTGTCTTGAACATGGATGGTCTTCTTGAAGATGTATCTTCAATAGTTTTCTTAGATTCTGGTTGACCATGATTCCTTCCTTTGAGTACTTCTGCATAACTCTTTCTATTTTCGTCATTCTTCTTTTCTAGCAACCTAGAGTGCTTCTCTTCATTCTCTATAACTGATGTGGATGTTTTTGTCTCTTCAATGTTCTTATTGAGCTGGACGATTTTACTTCTCAATGTGACAACTTCTTCTTCAAGCTTCTCAACCTCTTCCTCTTTCTTCATTATCTGAGACTTCATGACTTCTTCTGTTCTTTTCTCTTCTTCAAGTTGAATTTTTAATGTGATTATTTCTTCTTCAAGTCCTTTCTCTTCTTGACCAAACTCTACCTCAAGCTGGCTTAGATTGTTAGTTATTTCCTTAAGATGATTTGTCAATATCTTCTCTCTCATTCCTACTTCTTCCTTTTGTGCTTCTATGTTGGCTTCCAAATATTACTTTTGATATTCAAAACTTTCTTCGATCTTTCTGGATTCTTCTAGTTGAGTTCTTAAGTTCTCGATGACCTGTTGGGCTTCTTCAAAAATGTGAACACTTTCATTATGTTTCATCAATTATTTCTTGAGTGACTTTTTTTCTTCTCTTAGTTCATCTAAAGCACTAATCAATTATGCTTCATAATTGTCTTCCTTTTCAATTAGTTTTTCTGTCTCATTTCCTTCATGGAATTATATTTCAAGATGTCCACATTTTTCACAATTAAAGCAAAACAACATACCTCTGGTGATTATGTACTCTTCATCTTCTGAGACTGTTTGACATGGTGAACACAATTCTTCTTGATCTCTATCTGCATCTTCTTTGGCATTTTCTGAATCTGTGATGGTTGAAGAATATATGTCATATAACTTATCCCAAAGTTCTTTGGCTAATGAATATTTACCAACCTTTTCTCTTACTGAATTAGGTAATCCTTACCATATGAAATCCATTGTTATTTTTTTATTCTTCTTCAATTCCTTCTTGGTTGCAATATTTTCCCTTTTTGAACTATCATATCCTGTAACAATTGATAGCCAAATATAATGTCCATGTGCTTGTCTGGAAAAATTCTTTTGTCCTTCTACTCCACATCTCACACATAAAACCATTCTGACCATTAAACATTCATACTTCATTCTCAGAATAATCCATGATCTCCTTCCAGTGGTTAAATTGTTTCCTGGAGGAACCGGCTCTGATACCAATTGTTGGATTACTAAGATGGGGGGTGAATCAGTAATAGAGCAATTTAATCATTTTTCACCATAAAATGCAAGTGTTATATCAATGTAGCATTATCATCCAATAGTTGTAGAGTAAATAAAAAATGAACAAATGAGCAATCACACACATACACAGTACATCAGCGTTTTACAAGGAAACCCAAAGCGGGAGAAAACCACGGAATGATTTTTCTTGTATGTCTTTAAGAATTACATTCATTGGAAGCACCAACTTCCTTTATTTTCCAGTTGCAACTGGAAGGAGGCTCCAACCCCCTAGTTTCTTAGGCTACAACCTGAGGGAAGCTCCAACTCCCCAATTCTCTGGCTACAACCAGAAGGAGGCTACAACCCCCTATGTTCTCCAGCTACAACCAGAAGGTGACTACAACCACCTGTCCTTTCCCCGTCCAACCACCCTAACGTATAAGTAGAATGATGGAACCACTGTCACACTATCACTGTGAGATATACTGCTATAAACCTGTACCAATCAACCTGCACCAAACAACTTGTACCAATAACATGAACCATGCATCAACCTGTACCTCAACATGTAATCAACATGTACCATAAACAAGTGCATCAACCATGCACCAACCTGTACCAAACAACCTGTAATCAACATGTACCATAAACAAGTGCATCAACCATGCACCAACCTGTACCTCAACCGGTACCATCAATGAGTGCATCAACCATGCACCAAACCTGTATGAATAACCTGTCACAACAACCTGTCCAAACAACCTATCACAACAACCTGTCTGATCAATCTTATCAACCAAATCAGATCTACTCATTAAGATCAATCACCAAGACAACTCTCAAATATGTGCATCAACCAAGCATAACACAACAACTCATAATCATCACCAAGATCAATATGTGCTTATAATAATATACCAATACAAGTATGCTACATCATCCATAAACCATGTGTCAACAATACTTCTAACAAGTGCCTCCAACCATGTACCAAGTATGTACCAATCATGTATCAATTACTCATCAACTATGACTCATCAAGATGTACCAACATCGTCAACTATACACCTCATGTATGTGTCAACTCATCAACTACGTGTCTCAACCATGTACCCAACATGTACCTCAACCAAAAGACCTCATCACTTTCATCATCCAAATCTGATTTGTAACTATGTAATAGACTTGGTGTATATGATCACATACCTACAAACCTTCCTTAACTTTAACAACAAGAGACTAGCATTTTCATCAAACTTTACTTTAGTCAACAACCCTAACTTGAAATAATCATAACTATGTACCTGTAATGAATAAAGATCTAAAAATGGTACACAATCTTCTTTAGTGTCTTTTATGAAATTCCTTGGGACTTCACTACTTGGAACCTCTCAGAAAAGGTGTTATAGAAAAAATAGCATACCTTGTTGAATTATGGCTTATTTTAGAGAGCGAACTTGTAGAGCATGCCCCACGCAGAATACTTGGTGTATGGATCTAAAAATTGTACACAAAATACTACAGATTGTACTCTAGCCAATACATTTGGTCTTACTGAATTTGGATCTTTAATAAATAAGTTATGACGTTGTTACCCGAAACACTTGTTTTAGACTAGTTTCAGGACTAGCCACAAACCATATTTTCCACGGCGTGTAACTCCAACAATACAACGACCCATAAGCTAAAATTTGTATCACATCTACTTAGATATGTTTCCTTAATGGCCTCCCAATTTCATGGTCTTAATCATTCTAGAAACAAATTTATTGCGAAAATGGTGAGATAACATGTAAATAGCATACCTTAGAAAGCATCATCAAAGGAATATATCCTCCCTTGAATGTCAGCCTTCTTTACTTCATCTTCCCTCTAAAATTCGGCTTAGATATCCTTTGGTTACCTCAGTCACCTGTAGATATTCAATATGCTCAAGTGTGATTGAAATGAGAATGTCTTTCCTCTTATTTATACTTTCATGTAGCTTCCTCAAGGGGTTACATTTTAACCATCTTAACCCACTTTCCTTATTTTAGGGTTAACCCACTTCTAACCACTTGTAACTTAGTAATTTCTCCATTAACTTTATTATTTAAATAATTTATTTTGTATTCACTTTGACTTGTAGTACACTCATCACTTCACTTTATTAGTTACCTTCTAAAATATCTTAAACCACTTTGACTACTTTGACCTTTTGGGGCTTCTAGATGACTCATGAGGGTTCTCCAACTTCACATGTCCATAACTCTCTAACCGTGAGGAGTTATGTGACATTCCACATACCACTGGTAATGGAATGACATGTACTATCCATCTAGAATATTCTTACCTACAAATATATCAAAACTCGTACCATTATCCATCAAACAAACTTGGGTCCATTACCCAAACCTTTCTCCAACTTCACATGGCCATAACTCTCTAACCGTAAGGAGTTATGTGACGTTCCACATACCACCAGAAATGGCATGACATGTACTATTCATATGGTATAGTCTTACCTAAAAATATATATAAAAAAATCATACCATTATCCATCAAACAAACTTGGGTCCATTACCCAAACCATTGTGCTACTGGAATTCGCTACCGGACTTTCTCCAAGGGTTGACATCAATATACAATATCACTCTCCAATGGTTGACATCAATGACAACCAACAATAAATACCAACTGTCCATCAACCTAAGCCAATTTTCTGACAATTGAAGAGCACAAAAATGAGCATAGTTGGATATTTCCCAATTTAGGCAAGCTAACAATGAAGTCCATAGAAATATCCATCCAAATTGTAGGTGGGATCAGGAATGGTTTGAGTGTGATTGGAGCCTTAACAGTTTCTCCTTTATTGCATTGACATGTATCACATTCATCCACAAAGGTGTGAATGTCTTCTTTCATACCTTCCCAAGAAAAAGAACATTTGACTCGTTCATATGTTTTGGTAAAGTCTAAATGCCAAGTTTTGGGTGAAGCATGAAGCTCAGAAAGAATAGTGAACTTAAGTTGTAAATGTTTGGTTAAATACAAATGCCCTCAGTAGTGAAGCTTTTCATTCTGCCAAGACAGCCCTGGAGAAGATTGAGAATTGTGTTGCAATTATTGGATCATATGAGAAAGTTTGGAGTCTTGCATCCATTCTTGTCAAACAGATTGAATCCAATCGGGCATAATGAAGGAGAGGGAAAAGAGGAACCCTTCTTCTTCGTACTTCATGGAAAGAGCATTAGCAACTACATTTTATTTTCCCTTCTTGTAAATGATCTCATAATCATATCCAAATAGATTAGTCACCCATTTTTTTGCTCTAAGCATGAAATTTGTTGTTCTAGAAACTACTTGAGGCTCTGATGATCAATTTTAATTTGAAATATGTGCCCTAATAGATAACAACGCCATAGATCCACTACATTCAGAATAGCCAACATTTCCTTTTCATGGGTGTATTGGCCCAAGTGTCTCTCTGAAAGTTGTTTGCTAGTGAAAGCCAAAGGTCGGCCATCTTGCATGAAGAATGCCCCAATTCCTTTCCTTGAAGCATCACATTCCCGGACACAACTATTGGTGAATTCAGGTAGTGCTAGGATAGGAGTCTTTCACATAGCCTCTTTGAAGGAGTGGAGAGATTGATCCACTGTTGGAGTCCAAGTGAAAGCACTATTTTTAAGGAGAGCAATGAGAGGTGTTGCAATTTTTTCATAATTCTGAACAAACTTGTGATTATAGCTCGTTAAACCTAGTAAACCATGCAATCTATTAATAATTTTAGGGCAAGGCCAGTTCTGCATAGCTTAAATTTTCTTGGGATCCACCCATACACCATCCTTTTCGGCAATGTGACCCAGGTGCTCCACTTCCAAGACTCCAAAGGAATATTTAGACTATTTGAAGAAAAGTTTGTGATGAGAGAGTTGATGTAGAACTTGATCCACATGGGCGAGATAGGATTTTCAAGTTTTACTATAGATGAGAATATCATCAAATAAAACTAAAACAAAATAACGGAGAAAAGGGTGGAAGACATGATTCATGAGACTTTGAAAAGAGGAGGGGGTATTACACAGGACAAAAGGCATGATCAAGAACTCTTAGTGACCCTCATGAGTTATAAATGTAGTCTTGGGAATGTCTTCCTCTTTGATACGTATCTGGTGGTAGCCAGAATGGAGATCAAGTATGGTAAAGTTCTGAGCACCACTCAATTCATCAAATAAGTCATCAATGACAAGAATGGGAATTTTGTCTTTGATTGTGAGTTTGTTGAGGGCATGAAAATCGGGACACATACACCAAGTGCCTTCTTTCTTGAGTACCATGATCATAGGAGAAGCATAGGGGTTGGTACTAGGACAGATAACACCCACTTCAAGCAATTCTTGAACAATTTTCTCAATTTCATTCTTCTAGGAAAATGGATGACAATAAGGGAGAACATTGGGAGGAAGTCTACTCGATACAAGAGGAATGGAATGATCATGGAAAACACATGAAGGTGGAAGTCCATGGGGAGTAGTAAAAATAACTTGGTGTCGAGAGAGTATATATTGGAGGTCGGGATTCACAGAGGGTGTCTCGACTACTTGAATGGAATGAAGTAGGGAAATAATGTCAGAATGACCTTTCTTAGGATATTTTTCATGCAATGGAAACTGATGATCTTAGGGGAGCTTGTTGTGATTCCTTGTAACTTATACGATTGTCCCTCCTATTGGAATTGCATGGTTAATTCCTTAAAATATATGAGAATGGGGTCGAGAGTGTGTAACCATTTTGCACCGAGCACAATGTCACAACCACCCATGTCAATAGAAAACATATGAGATTTCAGGTGGTACTGACCAATTTGAAGGTGCATATTTTCGCAATGTCCCCCACATTTCATGGAACCACCATTGGAAATCATGATTTGAAAAATATTGACTGCACGGATATAACAATCGATTTCTTGGGCAATGCAAAAATGAATAAAATTATGGGTGTTGTCGTTGTGAATGAGGATGATGAATTTATGGTGCTTAATGTAACCAATTAACTTGACAATTTGGGGACTAGAGAAGCTAGTGATGGCATTCAGTGAAATCATCGGTTCAACTTCTGGTGGATCAAAGGATGGAGTAAGATCATTTGGTTGGAGTAGCTCATCCACAGAGGAAACATTGGCATCCTCTTCAAAAACATCCTCAGACATGGCCATAAGAAGATTATGTTCCTTACACTTGTGCCCTGGAAAATGTTTGTCATCACAATTATAGAAAATACCCTTGATTTGGCATTTAACCATTTCTGCTCAGGTTAATTTATGCATCTTGAGGGGAGGGGCAGGATTGGTGGGTTTAGGGAGAGGAAGAAAGGAGGATTTTCTGGTTTGGGAGGAGACAATTTGTTGTGCTTCCTTGGCTCATTTAGTAGCTTCAAACCAAGTCTAATGGAAATCCATTAGGACGTGGGCATATATTTCATCCTTTAATCCATTGATAAAGCATTCTTGGAAGAAGGCATCTGACATGCCCTCCGTTCTGGAATCCAAGTGCTCAAAGGAAATGATAAAGTCTTCCATTTTGCCAGACTGTTTCAACTTGATCAAACATCCTAAATGGTGGGTGTCGGTGTCAAAGCATTCATTAAGCTCTGCAACAAACTATGTCCAAGCAACATACCCTTGGTGTGAATTTCTATGCCATTGCCACCATTTCCAGTGTTTCAAATCCAGATAGAGGATACCATAACGAATTTTTTCCAACTCATTAGTAATGACATGCAAGGATAAATAATGTTCCATTTGAGTGACCTTACCCATGGGATATAAACCATCAAATTTGTTCACCTCAATTCTCAGAAGGTGCAGGTTGTGATGAAGGGGATTGGAATGAGAACCTTGGAATTGTAAAGAGTCAGTGTCTTAATGATAGGAAGGTTGTTCAGAAGAAGTAGGGTTCAGGGAGAGTCTCATCAATTGGTTGAGTGTGTATTTGATGTCTTTGATGGTGGCACATTAGTCCTAGAGGGTCTGAATGAAGGAATTGAGCTTACTAATGTTGGAATTCATGGTCTTGATGTCCTACTTGTTCTAGACGTTGCTGTAAATCAAGGCATTGAGTTCCCAATTGCGGGTGTTTGCCATTTGGGCAAAGGGAAAAAAAGGTAGGTGGGTCCGCACAGAAAAAAGGGTTACAATTTAGGGGTATCACGGTGGACGAGGCAAAGAGAGGAATCTAATGGTATGGATGGAAAATAACGACGCCGGGAAGGGTGGGTGGGACCAGAGGAAAAAAAAGTCATATAAGTGATAGATACCACAACAATCACGGTGAAAAGGGGAATCCAATGGGATAGGCCCTAAATAAGGGTGTCGGGAAGGGGGTCGGGTCCATGGCAAAAATACTTTAAAATGATATGTACCATGAAAATCAAGGCGAAGAGAGGAATCCAATGAGATGGGTCTCGAATAAGGGTGACGACGGGACCGCTTTTCTTTTAAACTAATGCAGAGTTATACTTCGGCCTAAAGAATACTGCAATGATGAATTTCCCAAATTGTTCATAGGAAAATTTGTGTAGGAATTTCACAACCAGAATGCAGGAGTCAAGTTTGGACGGTAATATATCTCATCTACTCATTTTTTTCTATGCTCCTTTCCCAAGGGTTAGGGATTTCAAGGTTCCTACAGATAAGGGTTTTCCTTGTGTTATAGCTCTTTGATATATGTGCGGGGTCGAACAATAGTACTTGGCCCAATATCGTAGGGAACTAACTAAGCACACTCGACCATACCCTTAGTCATACCACCCAATTACCCAAGTACTAAACAGTATCTTCCGGAGTGTCATTCTCAATGTCACTATAGTAGTCAGGTGGTCGATCAACTAAATTAAAGTTGGCTTCAGAAGACCTAGGGGACTTCTGATATACCTGATGGTACGTGAGAGTGATGGACATGTACAGATTATTTCTAATGTGGTACTACTCTAAGGGGTACCAACATGAGTTACAGAGGTTTCCAACAAAGTGAAATGTGTGTTTCGAGTAACCCCGTGAAACTGTCTATATTTCATGCATGTAGTCTTCCCTTGCCATGGTTTTACCCATTGAATGAAAAATATTTGTGCTTTAAAGACGTCAGTAGTACATGTCTCTACCCTGGAAAAAAACTTCCGAAAATTTTTGCATAGGAAAGTGATATGATACCACTTGTAAGGTACCACATGTATTATAATAAGAAGAAACATAAATATTGTAGCAAATACCAGTGGAACAAAAAAATATAGAAAACCACAACACCCAAAATGATACCTTTATTGATAGAAAGCCAAGTTCACTTGCCTCTTCAAGGGAGAAACCTCCATCATAGCAGAGCTCTATTACAATAATTCTCAAGACAAGAATTTCCCATACATTCTACTTCTATTTATACTAATTCTATCTTCTAAAGAACATTATAGAGGAAGATATTTCTCGAAGCGAAAGCTTCTATTGAGTCTTCTTACATTTGACTTGTTTGCATTATTATATAGGCCTTATTTACTAATTTTAGCCTTTATTTCATGGAAAACATATTATTCTACCTACTTTGGGGGTTAGGGAGGTTAGGTCCCTAACAGTAGGTGTGGGAAGGGTTTTGTATGGCCCAGAAGGGCATATTATGTCCACTTTTTCTTATAACTTGGGTGTCATCACTAATAATCAAGCAAAAGCATATGCTCTCATACATGGACTGTCAATCTCTAAGGCTAGAAATATCATAATCCTTTCAGTCATGGGAGACTCCAAAAACACTATAAGGCACCTCTAGCTATATTCTCTTCTAGTGGACGTGATTCTTTGCTCAATTTTTTTGTCGAATTCAAGGCATTCTCAAGGATTTTAATCAGGATTTTCCATGGCATGGAAAAAGGGGCCTTAACTCTCTACCATACCATTTAGCCAACCGCAGTTTCAAGGGAGAAATCAATTATATTGTTGTTGATTGAATCCCTGACATCAACCACATTCCTTAGCCCCCTCCTCACATGACCTGGACTTTTGATCTTTCTCTCATGGTTTGGTGGGCCCCTCCTTTGTGTTTGGCCCTCTTTTACCATGTCACATGTCATTGCTTCTAGTTTTCCTTGCATCATTATTACCCCCCCTCTTGGAATCTCATGTCCACATGTCTTATCTCCCCCTTCCTCTCCTTCATGAATTTCCCCTCAAATTCAAGTTGGCCTATCCCCTTGGTCATCTACTTCGGCTCTCGAGTGTGCATCTTCATGAGGATGGGACCTCCCACCTCCATCATTAATTACCTTCATCTGGATCCCTCACCTGCATTTTCATAATCATGTATGTGGCTAGTTTCCTCCAAGTTCACATGAAGCCTCCATGGGGGAGGGTTGCTCCCACAATCCCTTTGGGATTCTATTGTCATCTTAATCATGTGCCACATGAAGTAAATATATCAAGCCCTAGTTCGGTTGAATTCAGCAATCATTTCTTCAAATGGTGTCAGATGGGTGGTTTTCAGAGCCTAGTGCTCTAGTACTGGGACATGCACTCCTCACTCAAATTTGTTACACGAGGATTTATTACCAATTTTAGCATAGGCACTCAGTATTGTGGTCAGCATTGTCTTTGTCGAGGGTCGATAAACTTGAACTGTATCTCCATCATGGCTTTTACGTGCTCTAGCTACAATTCAAGCTTGGTCCAGATGGAGCAGGAGCTCGAAGACCTATAAACTTTAATGGTTTCCATACAAGAAAGGGTGGGCACCCTAGAGTCTCAGGTGTTGAGGGTGTTAGAACTATTTATCCACCACAGAAAATCCTTCCAAACACTCCATGATGAGGTGGACATTGTTCGCATTTATCTTGAAGATATCAAGAATCATCCAACCTTCTATGGACAATTTGGAATTGCACCCGTTGGCTCTAAATCCACCATCTCGAGCTCTCTTCCTAAACAAAATCTTGACCTCAATGCCCTGAGCCTCTCAGAAGACCATAAGGAATACATGGGTGAAGCTAAAGACATGGACATGTCCCCTTCTTAAATAGTTTTGTATACACTCTCAGTTTTGGTTTTGTTTAGGTATCTTCTACAAGGTCTACCCTGATAGCATTTTTGCCTCATGGGTTTGTCATAATCCTTATGTAAATTGTAATCTTTCAAGCCCGAAATATATTGGCTTCAATTCTAGCAATTTCTCTCCCCTTGCTGGGGTTTTTTGGACTATGCTTGTAATATTGTTGCCTTTGTTGCAGTCTTTTATATAATATATATTTACCATTTTTTTTTGTATATATATATATACATATGCCATTAATGCCCCTGAGGTGTAGAACAATCAGTGATGGAGTGCACTGTTAAGGCACTCTGTTATGTGAGGTCATTTATTTGAAACCTCAACTTACCTTGTGTGTCATGTGTGGAGCAGTGTGGACACGCCTAAAGGATATAGTGGTAGTATTCATAATTGACCCCATGTCACACAAGTATATTAATTTATTTTTCATTGTATATTTCTAGATGATATTCTCCTACCACCATCAAATACTTTACCTCGCACATACCAAGAATTATGTGTTGTTACGAAATATTAGTATTAGAGTATAACACAATTGATGCATGTCCTAATGATCATATTATATATTATGGACAAAATTCGTCAAAATATGAATACCCTATCTATGGAATCAATATATATCGAATTAATCATGTAACAAAAATGGTGCTTGCAAAGTTCTTCATCATATCCCCATAATTCCATGTTTCCAACGATTGTTCAGGTGCAAATACATAGTACAGTTTATGGATTATCATGCACAATATTAGCACTGAGTAAATTTTTTTGTCTAAGGAAACAACTTACAAAGGTAACCTACAAACCAACTTTAAGACTGGAAGCTATCCCTTCCAATCTAGAGGGGGCTCTCTCTTGTCACTTAATCTCTGATACACAGTTTTTCTTGATAGAACAATGGCTAGGGTTTCAAGGATTGAGTGGGTTTGATAAAGTGTTGTTGGCAAGGAGGAGAAGGATGCTTTTGGGCTATGGAGTTAGATCTTGCAAAAAAATGAAACTAATGTCTTGGTAATAGAACCTCACAGAGGAACATAGGCTAAATTTGGTGGATGAAACCTTCAGTTTTTGGATTTAGTTATAGAGGGTGAAAGAGGAAGAAATCTAAAAATAACAGCATCAGAGCACCATATAGATGAATTATGACCTAGTTAGGAAGAAAAGGACAAATTCTAAATTCTTTGAGTTTAGAGCGCCCTTTAGATGAATTCTAACTCTTAAAAATCAATTCAAACAGAGGAAAAATGAGATGTAAATAGAGACGCAAGATATACGTACAGAAAGACAAGAAACACATTGTCAGCTCATCACCATTAGAATCTCTTTCATGAAGGTTCAAGAATTCTACATTTCATTCCATTCGGATTCGAAAAATTTACAGTGAAAGTCAAAAATGCTATAGTTCTGCCAACTCGCCACCTTTTACATCAAAATGATCCAAATATATAAGAGCCTACTTGCCATACTAGGATACTAGGGGTCGAATTCCTCCTGACTACAATAGTGGATCTATTTACAATAGATGAGGGCAACTAAAAAATGACTTTAGTAAAAATAGTAATTTTGTTTGACACTATTTAATGCAAAACAAACAGATCTTATACAATCAAATATCCAAGCTAAATTCAATTCTGAAGTGTGCATGAGTCATCAGGTTCATTTGGAGATGCCTTCAAGAGAAATGGTGTGATGTCATGTAGCTCTGTCACCTTTACGCAGCGTACTGGTGTTGGTGCTACGCAAATGCTACCTACAACATTTGTGTAGCGCGCTAGGCTTTCTTGAAATTTGTGTAGGTCCAGGTGGTGGCCACTGATACAAAACCTTGATTTAACCTCCAATGTGGTATACCCAACCTTTGATGATGTCCTTTTCATTTATATATGACTACAACATTTGTGTAGCGTTGGTGTGCTATGCAAGTGTTGTGTATGCTTGCCTTATCAGTCGAAATTTGCAGCTGCTCAAAAAGGGTGATTCATACTGTCATAATTGTCTGGATCATAAGCATGGGGGCTTCAAAAAGGTGTTTATATAGCAATATGTTCAAACTTAGCTAACTTCTACCTCCCTTAGTCACTTTTTAGTTTGCAACTATAATGGTGACTTCCTCCAAAACGTAAAATTGTGTTTTTCATCCTTTCATACTTGTGTTACTTATGCAAGTAACTTCAGTCTTCTCCTGGCCTCATCATTCAAATGCATCTTCTGCTTTAGATACATGTTTTCCCTCCTCAGTGTTAGGTTTTGTACCTTTAAATTTCCCACCATCCTAAACAAGGCTACATTTCTCTTCAATTTTAATTAGGCATTCGAAAGGGTTACACATGCATTTTCTCTGGCTAGTATTCATTCTTTAAAGTGTTTCATGGTTATGTCATCTGATATCCTCTTTTCTTCCCTGAGATTAATGATTTGATCTTGAGCTTCCCTCAATTTCTTATTAATTCATCTTATGTTATTTTCTCCTTATGTCGGTGAAGTAGGTGGTCCCTCACTTTCTACTTTCTTTCCATGTATGTATGGACTATTCTTCATGGCTGAGGATCTTGACAGAGGTGTTGTGGGCTTGGCTACAACTGTGGTCTCAGGGTTTTGAAAAATTCCCTTGGATATTTCACTTTTAGGATCTATCTTGCCCTGTGGTGTTTTTTCCTCAGAACCTCTCTCAGTTAGCTTCCTCTTCAGCTCTTTGTTTTCTTGATAAAACTGAGCAATCACATGTTAAGCATGTCTGAGTTGTTGTTGGAATTCCCTAATTTCTAAGTCTTTATCTCTTGATTTGGCTTGGCCTTCATCCATCTCCTAATCTGAAATCTCTACATTCTCTATCTAGACTGCTAGTGTAGGAATCTTTCTTGTTGTTGACCTTGTGGTTGGCCTTCTAGGTGTCTGGGTCTCTTTTGGTTCATCGGTGAACAAACAAATTCTACCCTTCTTTGGAAATGTTTGGCTTGGAGGAGAGCCTTCAACTTCCTTCCCTTTTCTTTTCTCTGCAGCACTTTCTCCCTTTTTACTTGAGATGCTAGGAGACACCCTTTCAACAAACAATGGGGTATCTCTTTTGGGCTACGGGGGAATATTAGTTGAGGACAAGAAAGAATCCCATTCCTTGTTTAGTTTTATGAGTTCTTCAACAACTAGTAGATTGACTAAGGAGAAATGGAACAGACTGCTCTTAAGTTGGTTAGCTCTAGCTTGGACCATGTCTGCCATCTTTCCTAAGATTCTATATAGGAAAAAAGGCAAGTTGAGAGGGTTTTTTCCTATGAAGTGCATGAGGAGTCTCACATGGTACTAGTACACCCTATCAAACCTACCCTCACAAGTGAAATATATTTGTATGACCCTCAACAACTTCTCATAGGGCTCTAGCACATATTCCCTAGGAACAGTGGCTCATATCTTCTGATTTTTGTATTTAGGCTTAAGGAAATCAATATAAAATGCAGAATCCAAAGGCATACCTTTAAACCATATTTCCCCTAGGATTTGGATCTCTGTAGAAGCATCTATTGACTCCTCTAACACTGGGAAGATGACCCCAACAATTGTTGTCTAGACACCATTGTAGTTGAGGGAAACCTCCTTTATTAGTTGTTGGTTATATCCTTGAATTTTCTCGCAGAATCCAATGCATCCATCTTTCTCAAAAGAAACTTTGAACGCAGGGTCCGAGTTCACTAAGTTGAGGCTTTGTGGCTCATACCTCAACACATTTCCTCCTATGTGATTCTTTTTCTCCTGTGATGTCATCGCTGAATGAATAACTTTGTAGGGTGGATGTGATCATGTGGCAAGGGGAGAGATGCTCAACACCTAATGGGTAATCTTGCACAGCAGGCTTAACAAGGCTAGGGTTTGTTTCAAAATAGCATGAGAGCTTGATTGAGCAATAAGGAAGTGAATTAGTAGGCTATCAATGTGTGGTTGGTTAAGTTTCACATGTGTTTACAAAAACTGGTGACTGGATATGAGGTGAGGAGCAAAGATATAAGCATTAGGATTTGCATTACCAGGGGTTTGCGTAGCATGAGAGTCTCCATAGTATATGCATAGCATAAAACGAGGTTTGTGTAGGAGAATTTTGTTGGAGCTTTCCCAAGGGGTAAGAAACCAGTTCACAGGCCAAGAAATCATGCAAAGGGGTGAAGGATGATGGATAAATATATAATACTTGATGTGAGGAGGTTTGAGAGGGAAAAAGTACCCATTTGAGAGAAAAAAACCTCTTGCATCATTTAAGTAACTTGCGCAACGTGCCCAATTTTGATATTTCCAAAGTACATATGCCACAAATAGCCATCAAATACGTGTACTAACAATTTTTATGTGATGATGCCCACAAATGATGCTTTGACAAGACTTTGCCTTTTAAAATTATGACCTGGATATGAACTCGACTCAAGACAAGTCCCTTGCAAAAATATTTCATGATGACAAACCACCTATGGACCCTCTAAATGATTTCTTCACCTTGATAGTATGTAATGACATATACAAACCATTGACTCAACTTTTCAAACCTTAGACAAACTCTTACTTTTACCCTAAAAATATTGATGTTAACGTCTGGCTCCAATGGGGATGCTATCCTCCCAGTGAGGTAGCAAAGAACAGCAGACCAAGTGCCTAACCATTGGGCTTTATTTGACTCAAAAAATTTAAATTGACAAACAAACTTATTGACAAGACTTTCATGACACAACTTTGACTAAACTCATCATAAACTTAGGGCCTTCACTTCGGGCTTCAATTTTCTGTTGATTATTGACTTCAAATGCTTCATCTAAAAAATAAAATGGTTATTTACAACGAAATGAAAAGACTGGAAAATTTTAAGCAAGATAGTGTTTGAGAAACCTGCCATTCACAGGTCCTCCACCAATGAGATCTCCATTGAGCTCCTGCATCAAATAAGAATTGTTCCCATGGTATAAAATTATCATGAATGGTCCCAGCCAAAGATGATCAAACTTCTCATGCTTCCCTCTATCTTCATTCCTTGCATCCCACTTCAGCACCAAATCATCCACCTTGAAATCATCCTCCTTAGTATGTCTGTCAAATGCTCTTTTTAATTTGTCTTGATGTAGTTGTGAGTTGTTGAAAACTTGTTCTCTCATTTGTTGAACATGGATTAGTTTATTTATCCTCCTTTGAGCATCATTTGTTTCGGCTTCTTGTTCTTGCAGCAGTCTCATCATTGGCAGTCCTAATGAGGTAGGAAAAACTGCCTCTGTACCATATACAATCTGAAAGGGTGATGTAGCAATAGACCTTTTGGTGGTGATCCTATCAGCCCATAGTGGATAGATAAGCTTCTTGTGCCAAGATTTATTGTTTTCCTATAGAAGCTTCTTAGCAATTTTGGTCAATCTTTTGTTGGATGACTCATCCAACCCATTACCCTATGGGTAATAAGTTCTAGAATGGCCAAGAGTTATATTATAGTCACGACAAAATTTCTTCATTCTTTTGGACTTGAATGTTGTTGCATTATCAGTAATGATATTGATTGGACAACCAAATCTAGACAAAATATTGCTTTCTAAAAAGTGAATGATAACAGTATCAATAGTTTGCCTTGTGGGAACTACTTCGATCCATTTGGTGAAGTAGTTTGTGTCTATCAGTATCCACCTATGCTGAGCTGAGGATGGTGGATGGAGCTCTCTTATAAAATAAAGGCCCCATCTCCTAAATGGTGCTTCAATAGAGATAGGTTTTAAAGGTAAGGGTTGCATCTTTCTTTTTCCATCAAAAATTTGGCATTCATGACAGCTTGAAAATTCTTGTACACATCAGAAAAAATACTACGCCAATAGAACCTTTCCCTTAGTATTTTATGCATGGTGGTCTTCCAATAATGGTGCCCTCCACAGTCACCTTTGTGAAACTCTTTGATATATTTTTTCACTTCTTCCTTCAGCAAACAATTTAGCAAGATCCCACCTAGATCTTTCCAATACAAAGAGTGGTCTAGAATGCAAAACTTTGTTGCTTTCAACTTTAAAAATTTGGCCTTAGTTTTGCTTAATTCGGGAGGAGCTTGTAAATTTCTTAATACATAAATATTATCAACATACCATGGAGAATTAAGGAATTTCTGAGATACCCGTGAGACTATCTCTTCTCCTGAATTTGCTGACAAATCAGTAATGAAATTAATTCCCAAGACCTCACAATTGGACTGTTCCATCAGCTTTGCAAGTCCCTAACCTTTAATCAGCTTTGCAGGTTTGATCTCAAGTTCATACTCCAACAACAAAGCTATCCATTTTCCCCTTCTACCTTCAATATCAGGCTAAGTCAAAATGTCTTTCACGGAATTTCTAGGCACATAAGCAACAATATGGGAATGCAAGATATAAATTCTGAATTCTTTGAGGGCCTTCACCAATGCATATGCATGCTTTTCCATGATGTCATACCTCAATGGGGAGTCTCTCAAAGTCCTGCTATAGTAGGCTATGGGCCTTTCAAAGTTGTGTTCATCTTTTTGCAACAAGACACCAGCAATGGTGTGTTTTGAAGCAAAAGAAAACATGATAAAGTATTTTGAAAAAAATGGACTGGACAACAATGGAGGTTTCGTCAGTGCTACTTTAATATCTTCAAAAGACTTCCTAGCTTCAGGAGTCCATTTTATCTCATTGCCTTTCATGAGCATGTTGGTGATATACTTTATGATTTCAGCCAAGTTAGGGATAAACCTTCTCAAAAAATTTAGTCTTCCTAGGAAAGATTGTACCTCCTTCTTGCTCCTAGGTGTGTCAATCTTCAAAATTGCTTCTACTCTGTTGGGGTCTATATTTATCCCTTCCTTTGAAATGATGTGACCAATCAATTTTCCCTCTTTCATTCCAAAATTGGAATTTTTGGGTTTCAATGAGATGTCAAACTTCCTACATTTCTGAAAAACTATTCTTAGATGTTTAAGATATTCATCACCAGAATCTGAAAATACAGTGATATCATCTAAGTAAATGACAATAAACTTATCTTTCTCATCATCAAAGGCTATATCCATGGCCCTTTGGAAGGTTTCCCCTGCATTCATAATCCAAAAGGGCATTTTGGCATACATGAAGGTGCCCCAAGGTGTTGTAAAAGTTGTCTTCTCTTGATCATCAGGATGTACCATGATTTGGTTGTATCCAGAGAAGCCATCAAGCATTGATATTTTTTGAGATCCAACCACATTCTACAGAATATAATCCATCTTAAGAAGTGGATAATTGTCTTTGAGAGACACCTTGTTTAGATTCTGAAAATCTACACACAACATGATCTCACAAGTTTTCTTCCTGACAGGCACTAGGTTAGCCACCCACTTGGAAAATCTTAAGGACACTACAATTTTGGCATCAAACAACTTCCTTACCTCCTTTTCAATCAATGGTAGCAACAGAGGATTAATTCTTCACAAATTTTTCTTGAAAGTTTTGTGATCATCCTTGATTGGAATTACATGTTGAATTACCTTAGTATCATAGACCTTTAAATCCTCATAGCTCCATGCAAAGACATTAGGGAAATATTTCATTAGGCTGATATACCTCTGTTTAATTTATGGACTAAGTGTCTTGGACAATTTGATGATCTTGGGATCTTTCTGAGTCCCAATGTTGTAATCTTCTATGTCATCATCATTTGCAGTGATTTTATGATTTTTGGCTACATCCTTGTTGTCAAAACAAATTTCCAATGGGACCAAGCCCTTGGGAATGATGTTATTTTTGAGTTGCACTATATCTCTACCAAAAATCTAATTTTGAAAATAGTCATCATTTGTGAACACAGTTGCATCTTCTTCCTCTTCACAACAACACTCATCATCAATATTTGAATTGGAAAATTCATCACTCATCTGAAGGAATCTTTCTACATGTTTGTCATCTTCGAATATTTGTCAATATTTAATGTTGTCAAGTACTGTTGGCCTATGCTTGACTTCAATTTCATACTTTTTGCTAGGGAAAACTGGAATTTTGAAAACAGACGCTGAAGTAGCTAGAGCAGCAACAATTAGATTTTGCCCCCTAGGAATCACTGATAAATTGTATTATGAAAACTGTTCAAGAAGATCAAGTACTATATTCCTATATTCCCTCAATCTTGGATGATTAGACTGATATATACCCTTTACCTAATTTATGACAAGCTCAGAATCCTCATGTACATCTATCCTCCTAGCACCCAATTCTTTCAAAGTCTTCAATCCCAAAATCAGTGCCTCATATTCGGCCATGTTATTGGTGCAATCATAATAAAATTTTCAAGAACAAAAGTTTTGTACCTGTCTTGGGAGGGATCATCCACACACCAGCTCCTGCTCCTTCTTTGCTAGTAGCACCATCAAAGCTCATGTTCCACATCTCATCCTCTTCATTGTTTTGTAGATCTGTAATTTTCTTTGTTTTGTGATCAGATTTGTCTTTGATGGTCATAAATGTATTTGGATCCTCCTCTTCAAATCTCAAGTCATTATAGAACATAGAAGAACCAACCTCAGTATCTACAGAGTAAATAGGATGTTTGGTTGGTTGGTCTTTGCTAATCACCATGTACTTGAGCAATACTTTTGTATGCAGCCTCCTTTCTTGGCCAAAAACAGGGATAGTAGCATATGACATATCCATTTGCAAAGTCCCTTTCAACTTTGCAACCCATGATCTAGATAACATCATTCCAAATTTAGGAGGGATGTCAACAACAACCACATCCATGATCATATTTTTTGATGGAATTTGGGATATTGATACAGCAAGATCTTTGATTACACCCAATCATTTCACCTTCCTTGAATCAAAGGAGAAAATATCCTTGTAAGGCCTTGTAATATCTAGACCGATCTCATCCATGACTACCTTGGGCATCCGATTATGGGATGCTCCTGAATCTAACATAGCATTATGTAAGGCCATGTCATGAATTTTAAGACTAACATAGAAAGGGGAGACATCATCAACATCACCACTCTCCTCCACATGTGGGCCAAACAAGATGGCAAGGTGATCATCTTTCACATTTAAAGTGTCATAAGCTTCTTCCATCTTGAGCATCTTAATGATCTGATTTCTATATTCACCATTTTTAATCAGCTCATCGAATGAAATAGAGATTTTAATTTTAGCCATTTCACTTTCAAAATTAAAAGGAGATGGAGTTTTTTCTACCTCTTTGATGATTGTTTCTTTTCTTGCCTCAAGTATCTTCTTTGGGGGTTCTTCTTTGAATTTTCGTTTCTCCATTGCATCCTTTGTTGAACTATCTTTCTTAGGTTGACTTGAAGAAGGTGTATTAATCTGAAGTTCCCTTGTAGGATTTCCCTTTGGGAGGTTTGCATGCACCTTTTTGCTTCTGGGGTTGTACTGTTTCTAAAGATGAATCATAGCATTTTGATATCCCTTCTTAAACTCTTATGTTTCCATTGACAACATATCATCATTATCCTACATGAAGTATCATTTGCATCCATAAACTGATCATGTTCTCATTTAGTTAAGAACAAATTTGTTTCGGTATCATCATAGCAATGCATATTGTCTTAAATTGTTTGATCAAAATCTTCATTCACATAGTTGTTTTGGAAAGGAGGTTTTATTTGCTAATCACCTTGATTTATCTGGTCTCTTTGCCTAATCTATGGAACTGGAGCTCTTCTAAAATTTTGATTTCTAGGCTTAAAATCAGTTTGATATCTAGTGGTGGGCTTATTATCCAAGGACATTATTTCCATAAACCTTTCCATAGTATTCATCATCAAATCAAATTTTTCATCTGATGACTAGGAAGTTGAGGGTTGTGCCTCTCCTTGGACCTTTTTCATATATCTGTCATGATTATGTTTGACCTTCCCTGAGGCCATCAGATTTACCTCCACTTCAATTGCATCACTCATAATGTCATCTAGTGTAGTAGATATTCTTTCTCTCAACAACGAGGCAAAGTCATTGTCAAAAGAGTCAGCATATTGAAGTTGGGCAGCTCCAAGAGGGGGCTTTACTTCAGTAGAAATTGAATTGTAAACTTTCATAAATCTGGTTGAAAAATCATGTATTGTTTCATTAAGTGATCTCTTTATGTTATTGTACTGATTTAGCAACTAAAGAGGATTCTTCTTGTCACCCCATGTTGCAAGGAAACTTGTTTCAAAGGCTACAAAATTAAGAACGCTTGCTGTTGGAAGGGCTTTGAACCATTTTCTGACTTCACCTGAGAGACTTTGTGCAAACAGTCTCAATTTTACATCTTCATGATCTACCTCCTCTAGGCCGACAAAGTCATTAAACCAATCTAAGTGTCTTTGTGATGATACATTCTTTTCAACATCAAATGATATGATTCTCTTATTATAATTTTGAGGTAAATCATGAAACTTAGCAGGTAAGACAAGGGGAGAAAATCTGGCTGCCATGGCTCTAGGAGGAATTTGAGTTATTTGAACAGTCTAAATGGGGACAGTAGGAATCAAATATTGGAATTTCTTCTCATCAAAGATGATTTTATTCAAATTGGACTTTGATCTAGATCTGAACAAGGTTTGTTCAAATTTTAAATCAAAGTCAAGGTCATCAATACTTTTTACCCCGTCTTTGGGTAAAGATAGATTTATGTCCAGGTAAGAAACTGAGTCAATTATCCTTTCTTTTATTTTATGTAAGAGTTTCTTAGGATTAGACACAGATGTTATAGGTTCTGGATCAGGGTTCCTTCTAGTGTAAATTCTCTTGGGAGCCAGGATTCATTATTTAAAAATACTTTATGCTATTGATCTTATCAAATGAACTCGACAAGGTAATTTTAATTCATCCAATAAAGGTGTCTAATTCATTTCTACCCTCAGGAATCAAATCTAAAGCTTTTAGTTGTTCTTTCCTAGGGAAAATTTTCAATTTCATCCCCGTTAGGGGCACCGGAATGTTAGCACTATGTAAATTGTTTTGGTTGATGAAACAACTTACAAAGGTAACCTACAAACCAACTTTAATACTGGAAGCTAGCCCTTCCAATCTAGAGGGGACTCTCTCTTGTCACTTAATCTCTGATAGATAGTTTTTCTTGATATAACAATGGCTAGGGTTTCAAGGTTTGAGTGGGTTTGATAAAGTGTTGTTGGCAAGAAGGATAAGGATGCTTTTTGGGCTATGGAGTTAGATCTTGAAAACAAATGAAACTAATGTCTTGGTAATAGAACCTCACAGAGGAACAAAGGATAAATTTGGTGGGTGAAACCTTCAGTTTTTGGATTTAGTTATAGAGGGTGAAAGAGGAAGAAAGCAACAAATAATAGCATCAGAGCACCGTATAGATGAATTTTGATCTAGTTAGGAAGAAAAGGACAAAGTCTAAATTCCTTGATTTTAGAGCACCCTTTAGATGAATTCTAACTCTTAAAATCAATTCAAACAGAGGAAAAATAAGATGTAAATAGAGACACAAGAGATACCTACACAAAGACAAGAAACACATTGTCATCTCATCACCATTAGCATCTCTTTCATGAAGGTTCATGACTTCTGCATTTCATTCCATTCAGATTCAAAGATTTTACGGTGAAAATAAAAAATGCTATAGTTCTGCCAACTCGCCACCTTTTACATCAAAATGATCCAAATATATAAGAACCTACTTGGCATACTAGGCTACTAGGGGTCGAATTCCTCCTGACTACAATAGTGGATATGTTTACAATAGAAGAGGACAACTCAAAAATGACTTTACTAAAAATAGTAAGTTTGTTTGACCCTATTTAATGCAAAACAAACATATCTTATACAATCAAATATCCAAGCTAAATTCAATTATGAAGTGTGGATGAGTCATCAGGTTTATTTGGAGATGCCTTCGAGAGAAATGGTGTGCTTTCATGTAGATATGTCACCTTTGCGTAGCGTAATGGTGTTGGCGCTACGCAAATGCTACCTATATCATTTGCGTAGCAGGTTTGCATAGCACGTTGGGATTTCTTGATATTTGTGCAATTCCAAGTGGAAACCACTGATACAAAACCTTGATTTAACCTCCAATGTGGTATACCCAGCCTTTTATGTTGTCCTTTTACTTTATATATGACTAAATCATTTGTGTAGCGCTGGTGCACTACGGAAGAGCTATGTGTGCTTGCCTTATCAGTCAAACTTTGTAGCTCCTCAAAAAAGGTGATTCATGTTTTTATAATTGTCTGGATCATAAGCACGGGAAATTCAAAAAGGTGTTTATATAGAAATAGCTAAAACTTAGCTAACTTCTACATCCCTTAGTCACCTTTTAGTTTGCAACTGTAATGGTGACTTCCTCCAAAAATCAAAACTATGTTTTTCATCCTTTCATACGTGTGCTACTTCTGCAAGCAACTCCAGTCTTCTCATGGCCTCATCATTCAACTGCATATTCTTCTTTATATACATGTTTTCCCTCCTTATTGTTAGGTTATGTACCTTTAAATTTCCCACCGACCTGAACATGGATGCATTTCTCTTCAATTTAGATTGCGCATTGGAAAGGGTTGCACAGAAATTTTCTCTGACTGGTATGCATTCTTTAAAATGTTTCATGGCTCTATCATCTGATATCCTCTTTTATTCCCTGAGCTTAATCATTTTATCTTGAGCTTTCCTCAACTACTTATTAAGCCATCTTATGTTATTTTCTCCTTCTGTGGGTGAAGTAGGGGGTCTCTCACTTGCTACTTGATTGCCCTGTATGTTTGGACTATTCTCCCTGGCTGGGGATCTTGTTAGAGGTGTTGTGGGCTTGGCTACAACTGTGGTCTTAGGGTTTTGAAAAATTCCCTTGGATGTTTCACTATTAGGATATGTCTTGACCTTTGGTGTTTGTTCCTCGGAACCTCTCTCAATTAGCTTCCTCTTCAGCTCTCTTTTTTCTTGATAAAACTGAGCAAACACATATTGAGCCTCTTTGAGATGTTGTTGCAATTCCCTAATTTTTTAGTCTTTATCTCCTGCTTTGTCTTGGCCTTCAACCATCCCCTGATATGAAATCTCAACATACTCTGTATGGACTGTTGGTATAGGAATATTTCTTGTTGTTGACCTTGTGGTTGGCCTTCTAGGTGTCTGGGTCTCTTTTGGTTCATCAGTGAACAAAATTTTTCTACCCTTCTTTGGAAATGGCTAGCTTGGAGGAGAGCCTTCAACTTCCTTCCATTTGCTTTTCTCTGCAGCATTTTCTCCCTTTTTACTCGAGTTTCTAGGAGACACCCTTTCAACATACAATGGGGTATCTCTTTTGGGCTCCAGAGGAATATTGGCTGAGGACAAGAAAGAATCTCATTCCTCTTTTAGTTTTCTGATTTCTTCAACAACTAGTAGCTTGACTAGGGAGAAATGGAACATGTTGCTCTTAAGTTGGTCAACTCTAGCTTGGACCTTGTCTGTCATCTTTCCTAAGCTTCTATACAGGTAAAAAGGTAAGTTGAGAGGGTTTTTTCCTGTGAAGTGCATGAGGAGTCTCACATGGTACTGGTACACCCTATCAAACTTACCCTCACAAGTGAAATATCTTTGTATGACCCTCAACAACATTGCATAGGGCTCTAACACATATTCCCTAGGAATGGTGTCTCATATCTTCTGATTTATGTATTTAGGCTTAAGGAAATCAATATAAAATGCATAATCCAAAGGCATACCTTTAAACCATATTTCCCCCGGGATTGGGATCTCTGTAACAGCAGTTATTGACTCCTCTAACACTGGGAAGATGACCCCAACAATTGTTGTTTGGACACCATTGTAGTTGAGGGAAAACTCCTTTGTTAGTTGTTGGTTATATCCTTGAATTTTCTCATAGAATCTAATGCATCTGGCATGCTCAAAAGAAACTCTGAACACAGGGTTTGAGTTCACTAAGTTGAGGCTATGTGGCTCATACCTCAACACATTTCCCCTATGTGCTTATTTTTCTCCTATGATGTCATGGTTGAATGAATAAATTTGCAGGGTGGATGTGATCATGTGGCAAGGGGAGAGATGCTCAACACCTAACGGGTAAGCTTGCGCAGCAAGCTTAACAAGGCTAGGGTTTGTTTCAAAATAGCATGAGAGCTTCATTGAGCAATATGGAAGTGAATTAGCAGGATATCATTGCGTGGATGGTTAAGTTTCACATGTGTTTACCACAGCTGGTGATTGGATATGAGGTGAGGAGCAAATATATAAGCACTAGGATTTGTGTAGCGAGGGGTTTATGTAGTGCGACAGTCGGCAGAGCAGATGTGTAGCACAGAAAAAGATTTCCATAGTAGAAGTTTGTTGGAGCTTGCCCGAGGGGTAATAAACCAGTTTGCATGCCAAGAAATAATGCAAAGGGATGAAGGATGATGGATAAAGATATAAGAATTGATGTGAAGAGGTTTGAGATGGAAAAGGTACCCATTTGAGCTGAAAAGACCTCTTGCATCATTTAAGTGACTTGCGCAAAGCGCCCAGTTTTGATCTTTCCAAGGTACATATGTGAGAAATAGCCATCAAACACCTATACTAGCAATTTTTATGTGATTATGCCCACAAATGATGCTTTGAAAAGACTTTACCTTTTAAACTTATGACTTGGATATGACTTAGACTCAAGACAAGTCCCTTGCAAAAATATTCCATGATGACAAACCACCTATGGCCCCTCTAAATGATTTCTTCACCTTGATAGTATGTAATGACCTATACAAACCATTGACTCAACTTTGAAATGCCTTGGTCTTCCCAAGACCATGGCATGACTTTTCAAACCTTAGACAAACTCTAAACTTTACCCTAAAAATACTAATGTTAACACACAAAAGAGAAGTGAAGATGGTGTTATGTTATGTATATGGTTCTGAATTTAGGGACATTAAGGAAAGATGGCTCATTTTAAGTAAGAACCTCATAACATTATACTTTCAATGGCAATTGATGGTGTCAATCCATTTGGAGAGGTTAGATCCATTTGCTTAGTTTGGCCAATTTTTATTATAAATAATAACCTTTCTCCTTGGATGTCAATAAAGAGGAAGCATGTAATGATTCCATTAATTTTTCTTTGTATTTATTTTTAGGAATGTTAACAACATACCAATTATTTTTTTTTGTTACATTTCTTGCATGTACAAGGACTTAATTATTTCTATTTTCAAATAACTAGGTAAGCACCAAGTTAGAAATATGGATGTATATCTTGAACCTCCTATTGATGAGCATTTAAATTTTAGACTGACATCAATATGTATGGCATCTCTGGACCAACAGGTTAAAAACAATTTCAATTCCATGGAATACTTACATGGACAATTCATGATACATTGAGGCTTACAATTTTTTGTGGTATGTAAACTTGTAATGTAACTCTATATATCCTTTATTCCACAATTTTTTTTAATATTTTGGCATTCTATTAACATTATTATTTATCTTGCAGGGATTCAAACTAAGGGTAAATATGCATGTACAGTATGTGGTCCCAAAACAATATCTACATGTTCAAGAAGTTTAGGAAAGGGGGTGTAAAAAGAGTTTTGGTATTTCCTCCCTAATAACCATAGGTATAGAAATATTGGAAATAATAATAATAATAAATAAAATTAATAGGTAGGGAGAGGGTGGAAAAAAACCATGAAGAATGACACCTAAATTGTGGAAAAAGGCATTTGAGAAGAATTGTGGTAAGAAAATGGTTTCAGTTACATCCATATGTGTTACTTGTATTATTTTTTTATTTTATATTTACTTTGATAATAAAAAAATCTACTTCCATTTATGTTTCTCAAAGGTTGTCGTGGTGGGATTCCACGAGGTTTAAAACGATACTCCACCCAATTCAATCGATTTCCCTACTATGATCAAAAAGAAGTAGCTCATTTGTTTTACACAATTGGAAAGAATGTCACAAAATGCTTTGGAATAATTATAGATGGGGGGAATAACAAGAACAAAATTGTTAAAGTTATCAGTGACATCAAGGAAGCCAACATAATGCAACATTTGACTCATTGCTATAGTGATGGAAAACAAACCAGTCTTCCACGGTTATTAATAGAGCAAGAGAGAAATGTTGTAAAAGAGGTTACACGAAATAATACATTTCTCATTGGTTTAGCTTCGAACATAAATAATATATTAAAGAAAAATGTGATTTTGGTGGGGAAAAAACTCATGATTGTCTCCTCCTTCCAAAGAGATGGGACCAACTACACCTACCATGCTAACGCTTGGGTTTGGCCTCCGGAGGACACATCATTAAGAAAAGAAATATCAGGGATAGGGATTGAGACTAATAGAGGAGAGGCAAATTGAACCATGCCAGCAAGCGAGCCTTTACCATGCCAACAAGCAAGTTCTGCAGCCCTACACCATTATTAAGGTTTGAAATTTTCTAATATTTATCATCTTATGATACATACACACACGCATTATATGTTAGCAATGGATGTTTGCTTCTGATCAAAGTTAGATGATAATCCTTCTTTCCTTGTTACAATATGTTCTACATATTTCTCTCCTAAACAATGTTGATAATAACATAAAGCAAGTTATATATGTTATTGGGAAGTACATGAGGTAAGTAAAAAATTAGAATTGAAACATTACTGGTAAAACTTATTGACACTAGATTTATTTGAATTGTATAATTATTTGTTGACATGTGATTTCTTTGCACTTTTAGATGGTTGTCATATAAAAAAAATGAGATAAAAGATATCAAGTATTAGAAGAGAGAGATTCATCATTTAATGTGTGAAATGCAAAGGTATCTACCTCCATGTTTTGTCCATGCACAAGAGCATTACCTCATACACCTAGTCAAGGAGATTGAAATATGTGGACCCGTACACACAAGGTCAATGTGGTTGGTGGAGAGGCACTTGAAGGCATTGAAAGCTTTTGTTAGACAAAGATCACATCCAGAGGGCTCAACAGTTGAAGGCTACATGGTATATCAGTACATTGTGTATTTTATGAAGTATTTACCCCAAGTAGTGGGTGATATTAATGTGCCTCTCATTTGGGATGTTAATTCCACCAACAAATTTGAAGGGGCGGTGTTGTCGAGGAAATGTAGTTGGAAAAAAGTGAAAGGTATTAGCTTTTATTGTATTTACTATATTTCTGTGTAATTTTTTAAGCTTGATTGGTGCACTAAATCTATTTTTTTTCTTCATCCGAGTAGTGCAGAGTGGGATGCAATGCTTTATATATTGTAGATAATCTTGAATCGATGAAGATATGGATAGAACAATGCAATGAATTCTACCATATATTATCATAGAGTGGAGTGGCGGTATTGATTAGAAGAGATTGTTTGGATAGTGATACAAATCCAATGTGGAAGGAAATTGATCTAGCATATGGTGCAAAAGATAGAAATGTAAGCATTTACAATTGATTTTTAGATTTTAATTCCCATTTTTGTGTTTTTTTTGTCCCTCAAATTATATTATACATAAAGTTATTAATTCATGACAATGAATTTATTACATGTCAAGCTTGTTATCAATGGTGTAATGGTAGAAAATATTGCACCAAATAGTTGGATGAAAAGAAGAAAAACCATGACAATGGGATAACTACAATTTTCTAGGTTACTAATATTTCCCATGGGAGTGACAAACATTTCATCACATAGAATTGGAGGTATTATGGCTATTTGGAAGATATATTGGATACAGAGTCTAAATCCTTCAAAGTGGATCTATTTGAGGTTAGGTGCTACCGTTTGTAACTACAAGGTGATGAAAGCAATGTTATTGACCATGATAATGGTTTTTCCATGATTGATATGACTATGTATGAGTTGAATATAGAGCCCTATGTACTTCCAAGTCAGTGTGAGTTGGTATTTTATTTACAAGTGATAGGTAGAGTAAGTTAGTCATTTGTTATTAGATTTAATCCTAGAGGAAGGCCTATAAATTATATTTTCCCGAAGAAGATGTTTTGGAGAAGAAGAAGAAGATGTAGGAGAGCAGGAAGAAGTGTCGGACGAAGAAGTGAATCAAGTTGACCATCCGATCATTGACTTGCATCATATGCTTCATCTCGGGGATGATTATTATATTGATGATGACTTAGTGCTAGACATCCTAGATGTTTTTATGGATAATCATTTCAATGATTTTGAAGTTTTTGATATAAATTTTGATCTTGATGAGTTATATATTGAATTGGACAAAGTTCAAGATCAATCTAATATGGATATGTAATAAATCGTATTTAAGAAGTTGATCTGCTAATTCAAATGAAGTACTTGTATGGTTTTCCCTTCTTGATTTGATCTTCTTCTTGATTCAGATCTTAATGGTGAATTGGTTTGTGCACCTTGAACATTAACCATTATGACAATAGACATAAGATGACCCTTGATACAATTGTCTCTTAACACACTTTAAACCCAAACACACTAACACCCTAATACAGTCTAAACCCTAGCCACTTTGATTATGAACACACTATGATGCCTAACTTCCTAACCCACTAACACACTTTAATCCATAACCCTTATCACCCATATCAAAATGATTCACCACAAAATTTGACCCCAAGAACATTAACACCCTAACCACTACGATCCACAATCCCCATGAGCCATGACACAATCTTCCCTTAACACATTTTGACCACAAACAAACTAACACCTCGGTACATTGTAACCCCTATCTAGAATTCCCCTGAACACATGGTGACACATCGAAGGTTATTGGGTTGTTTTCCCTAGTATAAGTATTTACTAGCATGGTAAGTGTTGGTGCAATTATATGCATAATATATTACCAAACATAAATTATCGACTGGGATACGCAATCAACAGAGTTGTTACACTATATGTGCTAGCAACAGGTGGTTTACTATGTTTGATGAGTATAGCCTACATAAGAAAACAATTTCAAACCAAATACTTTGTTTTCACACTCTTCAAATAACACTCTCCACACAGATCAAAATCAGAAAGAAAAATTCATAAACAAGCATATGATTTAAAGCTCTTGCTCAGGTGATGAATTTGTTCATTGCAGTCTCATGAAAGGAAAAGATGAACTTTGACTCTGTCTCCTGAAGCAACTAAACTAACAACAATTAACACACTGCATACTCTTTAAAAGAAAACTCAATCACTCTTAGAAGAAATACCAGGCAGAGTAAAACACTCCATTATAGGTGCATGTAGGGTGAGAGATGGAGGTCTTGATTGTGCATGTGTTTGCAAGATATAATCTAATCAATTCTGGAAGAAAATATAGGTGTAGTGAGATACTACATTATAGGTTCAAGTAGGGTGAGAGATGGAGATTTTATCTCATTTACTATAACAACTCAATTCTATAATAACTTGCAAGCAATCCCTATCTAATTTTGCACACTTCTTCAAACCAATGATATTCAGAAAGTAAATCAATGCAATTTGATAATTATGAAAAGTTATTTCGTTCCTACACAGGAAACAAAGGTTTTAATGAGATGTTCCATTTGATGTCTCATGTAATGTGAAGGATGGACTCTCAAATTGTTCCTATACTGCCACACTTTGCAACAAATTCTAATAGTGAAATCAAAATAAAATAACACAAAATAAAAATCTATACTAATAATTTACAATGAGCTTACCAAGCTGGATCGGTGGGCCCTTGTCGATGCCAACATGGAAGCTTTTAGATCAGAAGATGTTAAATTCTAAAAGACACACATGATCATTGAATTCAAACTTACATCAATCTTCAGCAAGTAAATTTACAAAAAGAGTTTGTTCAGAAATCCAATCTGCAGCATAACAATTCCTCTCCTCTTCCTCAGACCTATGAGGTATTATTTATACACAAAATCCATGGAGGAATGGATGAAACCGAATCCCCAAACTCAGAAAACATTTTTTACAATTTTAGGATAAATCCCAAAAATATGGGTTTTTCATCAATTTGGGCATATTCGAGTTAGAGATACACCCATATCTTCTAAAACAATTCAAATTTTGGAAAAGTGACCTCTATTTACTCAATTTTCCACATTCTAGACAAAACCCATATCGTAGAATTTTTAGATCTGATACCATCTGCACGACAATCAAAGCGCAAGTTGACAGTTTGAGATTTTTGCTAATTTTTGCATAATCATTCCCCCTGAGCTGGAGGTACACACGTGTGATCTAGGTGAATTATGTACACATTTTTTCATGTCGACATCGCTCTGGACAAAACCCATGTCCTCGATTTTTCTCTAGAAGCATTCCAAAATTTCGAACTGTATCCAGTACCGAACGAGCTGAGCACTGGATGAACGCCAAAATAGGTACCGGATGAATAGGGGTTGTTGTCATAAGGTCTGCTTAGATCATTCAAAGTAGTTAGAGAGATTTAAACATCAAATATTCAATCCAAATCATTAATAAATAATCATAAATCATGATTAAACACAAGTTACCTCATATGTACACAATAATTGCTAAAGTACATGTATGTTGAGGAAATTAGGCAGAGTGCATATATATTAAGAAAAATTGGTTAGGATATGGGACAAGATAAGGCAATCGGAGGTGACAAAAAGGAGGTTCAACATTTCCCCCATGCCTTATCCATTGCATGTCCTCATGCAACAATGATCTTCAAATTTTCAAAATTAATGGTACTCCTCACTCAATCAAGCATTCCCTGAAGTTCCACCCTTCTTCATCTCCTTAAGTTCTCTTTTAAGTAACATGTTATACAATATAAACCTCCTGGCCTATGCTTCACACTTTTTACCCATGGAAAAGTAGTTATGATGGCAAAGTGGAGTCATGAGTAATAGATTGGATCTGTTAGTGATTTGACGTTAAGTCTTATCCAATATGTTGTGGATCATAATTAGGAGAAAGGGATGGATGTGAATCTAATATGATTATAGGATAGTGGCCAAGAGTTTTCATAACAACTTTGACTAATAGGCCCCTGGCTAGATTACCTTTAAAATAAAAGTGATATAAGCATAGTTAGATCCCATTTGAAGAGAGGAACACATAAAATAATACATCCCAAGATGATTAACTCGTCTCTTATCCAAGTTTATAGAGATGAAGCTCTTCTTGCTTAGGTAGGGTGAATTACATATACTAAGGGTCCCACTTTCATGCAAACATATTTATTGTAAAGATAGAACCCTAAAGTGGATACTTGAAGGTTCTTAAGAACACCATCCAAGAGATATAAAGGTCATCTCCTAGCCTTGATTTGATAATGATTGCTTCAGAATGAGACCCAAGAGTTTTTGTTCAGTTTTAGGTGTGTCAATTTATGTTTTTCAACTCCCTTTACCCGGCATAGCCCCGTTGCTAATAGGCTTGTTCAATACCCCAATGGGTTTACCTTAGTACCATACAAGCATGGTCCCACTGCCAGCAAGCCTGTTCAGTACCTCGACAGGTTTACTTGTACTTCTTGATACTTCTTTCTCATTATATTACTCAAAAGATTTAGAATGATGTATATCATTCATTGACAACTTTAGAGTATAAGGGAAGCAGGTGGTACGAGAGTGTTTTAGAGTTATTTAAGGCCAAGGGTGACATCATCCACATTAGCCTTAAATCTCAGCTATTTAATGTATAATGGAACATCTTGGATAATGACTAAGAGGTCCCTCTAGTTAATCCTATTAGGGTTCTCATGAAATTTCATTAAGGTTTTTCAGGGACGGTCCACCACATGAGGTTTTCATCAATACCTCCAAAGAGAAACTTGTAAAGATAAACTTTGATAAGAACTTTTTGAATCAACTAGGTTAGTATTAGACATAATGGTGTCACCACTTTTCAATGGATATGTCAATTATTAATCACTTTTTCATAATGATGAGGAAATAAGATAGGTGCACCCATTATCATATAGAGATAAATGTGAAAATATATCCTTAAAGGATAGCAAGGATGATTCATTTAGGGGTGAGTGTAGCAATGTAGGAGGAATATGTACATGAAAGTAAAGAACAATTCAACATAAGACTTAAATGATCATTGATAGAAAGAACATGAAAAGATTAGCCCATACCTCCAATAACCTTAAGTGAAAACAATGTTAAGTACATGACAAAGATCATATCACTTTGGCATCAGTACCAGATTGGTAACTGGTATCGGAACATGTTTCTGCAGTACCGAAACAGGACAGTACCGGAACAGGATTCTGCAGTACCAGAACAGGTCTTTATGATCTTTAAACTGGAATTTGCAGACCTCACAGTGTAACTGCAATACTCTGAGTTTCATGCTTATGTGTATTGTGGGTAAAATTATGTAAGTAACTAATGCAGAAATTTGGTACTAGTACCGGAATTCTAGAAATGACTATCAAATTCCAGCACTGAACATGTTGATTTGGACTTGCTGACAGAAGTTGACAAGAATATGAAGGTCCCAACAACCACTCCCTCATGCCTGAGGTTTTGCATGCCCTCATGCACACAATGTGAGACGCTAAAAAAATAAGGAGGGTTCTTGAGAGAGCTACGAACAACTGCTAAAAACAAACCAATAGAACTAATTAAAACTAGATTTGTATCCATGCTTACAAATAGAAAATTCAAGGAAAATGTCAAAAGTTGAACAATGCATACATCATTCATGATTTATTTGACCAAAAATTATTAGCTATGAATAAAACAGTACAGAATTAACATTCAGTTTCAATTTCTATTAAAAATATCACTTAATCGATCATCTTTGTGAAATAGTAGTTTTAAAATAGATAGGTAATGATAAAGCATGAATGCATCTTTTTTAACAACTTAAGGAAAAAGAAGAAATTTGAGGAAATAGGTCATGAAGTACTCCCTTAAGTGTTCTCTTCCATTGACAATGATGTGTTCTTTGCCTTTGAAAATACTCTTCCAGTATTATGTGTGCATTCAAAGGATGAAGAGATTACCTTCTCATAAAATTCCAAACAAAATTATCATAACTTTTAGAAAGAAATCTACTAGAAGAACAAAAGATCTCAAATTGATTGTTTTGTTAACTTTTGACATTCCCATTTATGAAAAGTATGAAAGATAGGTTGCATTGCACTTATATGCAGCATTTATTTATTTATTTACTATCCTACTCTTATTGAACAAAATAAAATGTCCTTCAAGTATAGGAATACTTCCAGTGAAGCCATGTGCATAACATGGTTAGAAATATATTCATATTCGGGTTTAAAAGATAAATTTTAATGCATACCAGAGTATGAAGGACCAACTACTTTGATGATGAGATCAAACAATAATGAAAAGTAAAAGAGTAGTGTCCCCTGGTAACTAATTGGAACCATCTTTCAATAGGATCATGATATCCTTGTTTCTCTCCATTGTTTAGGTTACACAGCATGTCCTCTTCTTCCATGCTAAGCAGATTATCTTCTTCAAGATGATTGGTCTTTGGAGTACATACAAGATCTGTTGAGAGGCATGCTAAGAACTCCTCAATCTCAAGTTCCAATGGTTGCTCTCCATTGAATTCTATCCACGATTATTTAGTCTCCTCAACAAATTGACAAGAGAAATCTAAAGGGACTTCTAAATCTTCTTGTAGAGAGACAAATAAATTATTTGTTGTTGTCAAGATATGCTCTTCCTGAGAGGCGGATATCCCAGTTGCTGCTAGAATGTGAGAAAGTTCTTGGAGGAACATTCTTCAAGCTCTTGATCATCCGTGAATTACTCTAGTTGGTTGATGATCCTTGTCTTGAAACACAAATTAGTACTTGGGGGCTCTTACAACACCCCAAAAATAATTTATCATCAAAGATCTGAATTTTAAAACTAAGAAATTAAAACTATTTGCAAAAATAAAACACACCAAACTTGAACTCCTTGCATTACTGGGACCTTGTTGTCACCGGGTTATCGGTTCGCACAAGTCAGCTCATCATAAATAAAGCTAAATTTGTATAAATGAAAACACATTTTTGCATTAAATAAGGAAAAACACACTTGCATTAAAAGAAAAACACTTTTGCATGAAAGGGAGAGGACAACCTAACTTTGGATCAACCCCACTAAAGTGGATGTGTGGGCTCTTCCCTCATGTCTTACCGTCTTCTCTCCGCCCTTAGGTCATCCATAAAACCAATCCAAAACCATTAAAGCAATCTAATTTAAATACTAACTATTACCATTTACAACTCCCCGGAAACGATGCCAAAATGTTGGTGCAATTATATGCATAATATATTACCAAACATAAATTATCGACCGAGATACATAATCAACAGAGTTGTTACACTATATGTGCTAGCAACAGGTGGTTTACTATGTCTGATGAGTATAGCCTACATAAGAAAACACTTTCAAACCAAATACCATGTTTTCACACTCTCCACACAGATCAAAATCAGAAAGCAAAATTCATAAACAAGCAAATGATCTAAAGCTCTATCTCAGGTGATGAATATGTTCATTGCAGGCTCATGAAAGGAAAAGATGAACTTTGACTCTGTCTCCTGGAGCAACTAAACTAACATCAATTAACACTCTACATACTCTTTAAAAGAAAACTCAATCACTCCTAGAAGAAATACCAAGCAGAGTAAAACACTCCATTATAGGTGCATATAGGGTGAGAGATGGAGGTCTTGATTGTCCCTGTGTTTGCAAGATATAATCTAATCAATTCTGGAAGAAAATCTAGGTGTAGTGAGATACTCCATTATAGGTTCATGTAGGGTGAGAGATGTATATCTGATCTCATTTCCTATAACAACTCAATTCAATAATAACTTGCAAGCAATCCCTATCTAATTTTGCACACTTCTTCAAACCAATGATATTCAAAAAGTAAATCAATGCAACTTGATAATTATGAAAATGTATTTCGTTCCTACATAGGAAATAAACGTTTTAATGAGATGTTCCATTTGTTGGCTCATGTAATGCGAAGGATGGACTCTCAAATTGTTCTTGTACTGCCACACTTTGCAATAAATTCTAATAGTGAAATCAAAATAAAATAACAGGAAATCAAAATAACAAGTACAGGAAATAAAAATCTATACTAATAATTTACAATGAGCTTACCAATCTGGATCGGTGGGCCCTTGTCGATGCCAACATGGAAGCTTTTAGATCAACAGATGCTAAATTCTAAAAGACACACAAGATCATTGAATTCAAACTTACATTAATCTTCAGCAAGTAAATTTACAAAAAGAGTATGTTCATAAATCCAATTTGCAGCATAAAAATTCCTCTCCTCTTCCTCAGACCTATGAGGTCTTATTTATACATAAAATCCATGGAGGAATGGATGAAACCGAATCCCCAAACTAAGAAAATAATTTTTACAATTTTAGGACAAATCCCAAAAATTTGGGTTTTTCATCAATTTGGGTAAATTCGAGTTAGAGATCCACCCATATATTCTTAAAAAAATCAAATTTTAGAAAAGTTTCCATCTGTTACTCAATTTTCCACATTCTATACAAAACCCATATCGTAGAATTTTTAGATCTGATACCATATGCACGACAATCGAGGTGCAAGTTGACAGTTTGAGATTTTTGCTAATTTTTGTAGAATCATTCCCCCTGAGATGGAGGTCCACACGTGTGAGTTGGGTGAATTTTGACCCAAATGTTCACATATAGACATCACTTTGGACAAAACCCATGTCCCCGATTTTCCTCTAGAAGCATTCCAAAATTTCGAACTATATCTGGTACCGAACGAGCACAGAAATAGGTATCGGACGAGCACAGCATTGGTACCAGACGAGCTGAGTACTGGATGAACGCTGAAACAAGTACCGGATGAATAGGGGTTGTTGTCATAAGGTTTGCTTAGATCATTCAAAGTAATTAGAGAGCTTTAAACATCAAATATTCAATCCAAATCATTAATAAAGCATCATAAATCATGATTAAACACAAGTTACCTCATATGTACACAATAATTGCTAAAGGACATGTATGTTGAGGAAAATAGGTAGAGAGTGCATATATATTAGGCAAAATTGGTCAGGATATGAGACAAGATAAGGCAATCGGAAGTGACAAAAAGGAGGCTCAACAGTAAGTTTAATTTAAAAACATTAAAAATAATAGGTATATGTAACATTTGCCTTTGATTATTTTAACCTTGAACTACCTTATAACCCTTCACACACCTTAAATACTAACCACTATGGTATCATTATGACCCTAGACATAGTATGACCCTAACACAATTGTCCCACAACACACTTTAACAACACATACACTTTAACCTCTAACCACTAGGATCCTAAACACATTATCCACGACATTAACCCATTACACATATTGAACCATAAGCACTATGACTCATATCCCTTATGATCACTAACATAATCTTAACAATTGTAATTGGAAAACATATCTATAACAACAGTGCCTTGGGGATGTTGAATACATTAACTTTTCAAGATATGTGAAATACATTTTGAAACTTGGGATCTATCATTGATTAAGGATAAGTGTAGCTATGGATATTGTTAGCACATTGTTAGAGGTCAATGTGAGAGTTGCAAGCACACATGTTGGTATATTCCACATGTTGTCTATACATTTTATATATACAACACTTTAGACATTGTCTAATATATACTTCCTTAATTTCATATACAACCACAAAGAACCTTTAACCTTATCAACAGAGCTACGTCAATGAACACCGGCATCAATAATGATCCCATTATAAACATGCACATGACAATATAATGTGTCAAGTCATAGGATGTATAGTCCAATTGGTCCAAAGCATATAGGTCCAAATCATTTATCTTGAATTATAGCACATACATGACACCACTTCATCATAACACAATGTAGGGTCCAAGAATGATGAATTTACTAATGACGATGATGATGATTGTATTGATGATGATGGTGACACTGACGATGTTGATCATCATCATCTAATCACATGACAATATCAACATCTTTAAGATATCTCTTTTTGCCTTGTGATCACCTTTTTCAAAGGAACGCATTGTAATCCAATCACATTTTCATTTTATAGTACAATAATGGAACTCAATTCATTGTCTGGACAACGACATAGACATTATTTTTTATGAAAGTGATCTATATGATACAAGCTTATGATAAGAAAAATATTGTAAAATTATAAATAAATAAATCAATTAGATAAAGGTTCTAAGAAAAGTCAACTTATAAATGGATTTTTCAGCCAATTGCCTCTCTATGCATTTCTAGTTGTGTTGTTAGATTTAAACCTAGTTTCATCATGAGAGCTTTCATGATCCATGTTCAATTCTTTGTTAGGGTTTTGTTTGTGTAACACCCTGTTTCCCCCAAATTTGTAATTAATCCTAATATAGGAATTACCATGCTAAAGCATGATGAAAATGTGAATGTATGATGTGAATGGACCTTATGAAGAAGGTCGATGAATGTAAATAACATTATGAATTTATATTGAAAAACTACTGAGAGGGGATGTGTTGAAAAGAGACCACGATGGTGGTGGAAGGCACCTGGAAAGGTGGCGTTAACTTCCACCAAGGATTAATACCGTATTTGGACTCCACTGGCCCGGAGAACCAAAAGCGGCTCGCTGGCCCTGAATTAAATGTCTCGCAGGCTGGTAGGTAGATGGTTTAATGAGGGATGGGAGGTGAACCGCCCCTCCGTAGAGCCATCAGGCCTGACCAGCGCGAGGGTAATTGCGCCACACGCAACCTCGCAAGAGGATAAGGCGTGGGGTAGAAGCGATTAGGAGGGGGACGCGAGGGGAGAACTCTGGCGATATGCAAAGTGAGTGATAGCAGAGAGGAAGGAGAGTAACCTTCGCTCCTAGTCACTGGCAGACAAAGACGCAGTCTCACAGCATCGTGGTCTCAGCTCGAGGGTGGCTAGTGGTAAATCCGTTGGGAGTCGCTAAGCCTACGGTTGGGTGGAAATGAGCACCCCTCTCAGCAGTTGCATAACCCCTGGTGTTATTTCTGATAAGTGTTTTGCCTCTAGAATCTTGAAATATATATATATATGTTTATTCTGATGATTATGCCCATAAGCTGTGAAACTGTGAATGATTTCATTGTAAGAATGTCTATAGGATGTTTTGATCAGTACTAGTATTTGTATATTTGTATGGAAAGACTATATATGGCATATGTCCTCATGAATTGTTATTTACATGCGTACCGATCTAAATCAGACTTCATGTCTAGTTCTCGGGTGGATGATACCCTTATCTGCCTCAGATATTACCCTGAGTGAATCTCCCCATAGAGATACCTTCCTTGAAAAGCCCATCAAGTACCGGGAAGGCGATTGTGAAGGCGTAAGGCCTGAGTAACCCTACACGAAGAGGAATGACCATCTTGAAAAACCCGAGATGGCAGCATAAGGATGAAGTATCGAATCAATGGATGAAATCTCGTCGGGAGATCTGTGGTCACTCACGACCGTCGGATCGGAAGGAGAAGATGGAGTGTTAAGTGCCTTAACCATAAATAGGTGTTGATCGACGGACGAGATTCTGTCGGGAAATTGGCGGTCACACCCGACCGTTAGATCGATGGGAGAAAGTAGGGTGTTAAAAGCTTTCCCATTTGGTTTCTCTATGTCTTCGTGGGTAGCGAAGAAATTGGGATCGTAGATCCCCAGGGTCCATGGAAATATCTGGACCATCGATTTGTCTACGTCCAAGGAGTCATGGAAGAATGAATGGGTAGGAACCGATCTGAGCCGTCAGATCTCGACTGAAAAACCCGACAGCCGATGGATCTGTCAGGAGTTAACCGAGGGTTAAGACCCCAGTGTATAGGGGCGAAAAACCCTGGAATAGATCTAAGTCGTCTGATTAACGGAGGCCATGTGTCGTAAGATCTCCCATTTCGGGAAATCGGGAATCGCAGAATCAAGATTTATGTTGACAAGAGTTCAAGATTTTCCGTGGTGAAAACCCCGGGATAGATCTGAGCCGTCCAATTGACGGAGGCCACGCGTCGTGAGATCTCTCATTTCGGAAATCGGGAATCGCGAGATCGGGAGTCCTAGCGACAAGAGATCGGGACTTTCCATTGTGGAAACCCCGGGATAGATCTGGACCATCCGAATAACGGAGACCACGTGTCAAAAGATTACCCATATCGGAAATCGGGAATTGGGGATCCGGGAGATCCATTGACAAGAGATCGAACTCTCGCCTTGATAAATCCTGACCTATAATATGGAGATGTTAGCGTGTGGATGAATCCTGATGAACGGACGAGATTTCTTCGGGGGATCTCAGGGTCTGTAATGACTGTCAGATGTGGAGAAGAGACGTCAACTTTAAGTCAGGGCGCGAATGTGCCTTAGGGTAAGTGGCGAGAAAATCTGGACGACCAAGGTCCACCCACCCAGATCTACGGTTGAGGATTCATTTCGGAGCCCCCTTGCCATTATGCCTTTAATGGGGGGGGTCCGGAATAGTGTGGCATGTGAAGTGGGGCCCCCTCCTGTCCTGTCGACTATCATGTCGTACCTCCCCCTCTGCCACCTGTATTCCACTTAACTGTGCGACGAGGCTTGTTCCTATTGGCCAATTGCTAACCCTGTAGGGATTCGTCCCTATTGGTCGGTCGCTAGCCCTGTCGGGGTTCGACGGTTGCAGAGCCGAACGGTTTAACATTACCGTAGCGTCGAGACGCGAAATACAAAAGACACTGCGTTTATTTGGACTGTGGTCGTGACCCGCGATTACATGGGGACGGAGAGAGAGAGAGAAAGAGCCAGCTTACGCTGGGCCTCCATGGATATTTAGGGGTTCTAATTTGGCAGAAAACCAGAAAAATCCGATTTAGGTAGTGGGTATGTGATAGTTTGCCTTTTTTTTCATAGTTTCACATTCTTGTCTTAGTTATGGTTTTGATTTTCTCCCTGGGGTATTAGTCTTTAAAAACTAGAGAATTATGGCCTAGATAGCTCTACATGCTCCAAATGCTCCTAGGATAGGCACATAGGGCACAACCCCAATTTGAGATCAATAGATTTAGAGGAACCGTGTTAGAAAACTAAAGAATTAAGCACAAAAATACACTATCAACCAACAATCGAATCTAAGAATGATAATAAATCAAAGAATTCATCAATAAAATCCACACAAGTAAACATCTTGTAATGATGGGGATGATACAATGATGAAGACAACAACATTGACAATGATGTTGTTGATGATGATGATGATGATGATGAGGACAACTATGAGGATGATAATGATGATGTGATTATATTATGATGACAATAATGATGACAATGATGATAATGTTATTATATTGCGATGATGATGATGATGATGATGATGGCATTGATGATGTGATTATATGATATTTATGACGACGATGATGATGATGATGATTTGTTAATGATGAATGTACTCATAATGCACAATTATGATGATGAGAAAGAGATGAAGGAGGAGGGGCAGAGAAGAATATCAAACATGATGATGACTATGAAGATGACAAATGGTTTTTGACTCACTATAATGATGATTGACAATGGTGATGATGACAATTGCAATGATGACAATGATGACGATGACGATGACAATGTTGATGATGATGATCATTTATTATTTATATATAGTATATAATTAAATATATTATATTATACGATGATGATGACGACAATGATGATGGAAATGATGAGGATGAGAATGATGATGATGATGATGATGATGACGATGATCATCATTGTCATCATCAACATCGGCATCATCATTCTCATCCTCATCATTTCCATCATCGGCATCGTTGTCATCATCATATAATATAATATATTTAATTATATAATATATATAAATAAATCCATTATATTCCTTCCCTGCATGTGAACTAGATCATATACAACAAACAGATAGTATGTTCAATCTTATAGTGAGTCCTTCTAAGGAAGGTTGGTGCTTGGCAATTCCTTATTTCCTTTCCCAATCTCTCTTTGGGTTTTTATCGAGGACTGTGTTCCTCTCCCTTTTTGGGTCTTCATGTTTAAAGACCCTCGATCTAAAAAGGTCGAATGACTATGTTTCTCTACATTCTTCAAAGAGTTATTCACCTGAGCTACCTATAGGATTGGTTTGTTATGAGTTACAGTCTTGATCCTAAGCATCACAAAGCCTAGGCTTGTGTTTTTCTTTCACACCTTAATTTCATAGTCTGGATAAGGCTCTTTGGCATTGCACTAGACTATATTTCTCTCTTGTTGGCCTTGGGCTTACAAAAATGGATGCAGACCTGCCACACTCTCCTAGGTATAGAGCCCATTACCTCAAATTAATCAGTTATAGCCTTCCCTTGGGGATGGTGATAAGTTTGTACCCTAGATGGCCCTCACAACCTTGCTTGTCCTAGTGATCGGTTGTCCTCCTTCGCATAGGCCCTGCCTTGTTGAGCTAGTTGGGTTAGTGGGGTGGACAGGTAGCGCATAGCTCAACTCAAGTATGATATATATATATATATATATATATCTTACATCCTCAAGGTCCATCCTTGTGACTACCACGCATGATAGTTTACATCTAAACATTCTCAAGAATGTGAGGTGAATATTTGTCAAGTGAACTCTACTTCCTCATCAACTACACTTTCCATATATGACACTTAGCACTATCAAAAATAATTTGAGGTTAATCCTCTTCAGCTCCACTTATAATAGTCAACAACTAATGGCATATATTTTGCATATCATGCCTAAGGGCATATTCAACTCCACTATGAATAATTTTTTGCATGGGAACTCTAATGTTGGTCATGTTAATTTAGTGCCATGTATTTTGGATCTCATGTCTAGGGGCATCTTGAAATCCACTTGTGATAATTTTGTGCATGTGAATTTTAGTACTAACCATTTTATCCCAACAATGTATCTTTTAAATCCCATACCTAAGGGCATCCTCAATTCCACTTACAATAACTTATTGTCTAGTCTCTCTAATATTACCTATGCTAAATAAATGTATTCTCTTGGTAATATCATGTTTAGGGCCATCTAAAAAACACCAAGCTACACTTATGCTAGGAATTGAACCCAAGGACTTCCCAACCCCATTTATGTATACAATTTTCTATGTGAATGGATGTAATGCCCCATTTTGACTTAGGCAACTAGAATTACTTATGGCCTAATCGTATTTTCATTTACTTATTATATATTGGAACACTATTTACTTGGGCACTTTGAATTTTGGACATGTGCAACTATGTGTATGAAAATATCATGAATGTTTATCATTATGTGATTAATGATGGATGTGTTATGCTACACTTATGTGACCTACTTCTAGCATGCAAATTTGAATTGAAAGATATTGGTACGTGGATCCCTATTCAATGATATGTTTAAATGCAATTACACGTTAATGAGTGTATGGATATGCATGAGTTCGTGTAATAAAATAACCTGCATATTTAATGGGCTATGTAATAGCCAAAAAAGGATGACAATAAGTGGTCAATGTCATGGACATCGAGCAAGAAACAATATGATATGAATCATTTGTATGTTAAATTATAACGGTTCAACTACATTGCTATGATGTGTGGGAAAGTGCAGGTTTTTCAGATAGCATGACTTCCTAAACTAAATATTCAATGACAAAGTTCTCAGAACATAGTGCCATTGTATGGTCTATGATAGGGTGTTGACCCTAGTTATATCGAGAGGGGTGGAGGCAATTCCCATCATGTATCCTCCAAAACCTAGAGTTGTGGGATGATGTTGTTAGGTCATGCTCCTCTAGACGTGTGATGAAAACTGCTAGATGCTTGTTGGGGAAGCTTGGTCAAGGTATTTGACACTTCCACTTACAGGTTCTATTTGGAGTCAGGCAATATAGTTGACACTCCGGTATAGTCCAACATAGGAAGGATAGGGTCAAGAAGATGGAAGTGGGTTAGGGAGGCGGGGTGTTAAAAGTAGATAAGGGTGTTGTGGGGTTTTAATTTTATAGTAGAAGTGCTTGATTTTCTCATTGTTATTTAATATAAAATGCTTAACTCAATTTCAATTATCTAGGCAGATGTTGCATTCATGTTAAATTGTGGTGATTGATGGATATTATTGCTAATATTGTTAATGATTGATTTATTCATTATAAATTTGATTACATTGTTGATTGGATTGGAAGCATACATGGAATTGTATTAGATGTGATGATGGTTGTCATTAGTACATGCACAAGCTATGTATGCACCAACTACACATACATACCTTGCGCCTATACACTGGTATTTATAAATGCATTAAATTAATGATGTTTGCTTATCTGATCTAGATATATAAACCCTACTATAATTATTAATTTAGTGAATGATTAAAGTTGATTATATTAATTATGTGAAGGAATAAATTAATGATATTGGTTAAGTGAAATTATTAGACTTAATGAGTGTCATTAATTAAGTTGATTAAATTAATTTATTTAGATTTAATTCTGATTTAATTAGTAGATTTAATATTTTAATTAAATAATCAAATTATGTGTTTGTTAGGTGTGTGTGTGTGTGTGTGTGTGTGTGTGTGTGTGTGTGTGTACACAAGTGGTGTGTATTTGTTTGAAAGGCCTAAAAGTAGGTGGAATATTGATTAGTATTAAATGAAGTTAAGGGAGAGGATAAGGGGGGTGTCAAGGGGAGACATTCGAGGAAGAAAATTGCGATGGAAGAAGGGGAATGTTGGGAGGGGGATTTCCCTTGGGAGGGGGATCATTTGGTGTGTGTGTGTGTGGATGTTTGTTTGAAAGGACTAAAAGTAGGTGGAATATTGATGATTATTAAATGAAGTCAAGGGAGAGGATAATGGGGATGTAAAGGGGAGACATTTGAGGAAGAAAATGGCGGTGGAAGAAAGGGAATGTCGGGAAGGGGATTTGGCTTGGGAGGAGGATCATTTGGAGAGGGAGAGACAAAAATTTTGAGAGGGAGGAATTTTGGACTTTGGACATTTTGGGCATATGAGACTGGATTATGTTGTTGGAAATTTGGAGCATGTAGGGCCGGGAAACTGCATGGATTTCCTAGAGATAGCGAGCCAACAAGGTTGTTCCTAGCTGGCTGGGAGGTAAACTATTTAGTTTGGGGGAAAGGGAGCAACTCAACTCTACTCAAGTGGACTAAATCAGATACAAAATTGAGGTATTTTACTATTTATTCTATTTTGGTTTATATGCCCAAATTGTTAATTAAACTCTTTCAAATTTTATTTCCCAATTTACTCAAAGAAAAATATAATCATGATTACCAGTATTAGGATCTAGAAAACATCAGGCTTTATTTCAACGAAGTTTAAATTTACATTTGAAAACAAAACAAAATATTACATTGAAACTTGAATGTGTGTACAATCCTTACAACAATAAAAACTTTGAAGCCTTGTAGGGACAGGGCCTCATAATGGCAAGGTTTATGTTTCTATGATATTGTTCTACAAATTCAACCATTTCCCCATTAGTTAAAGACAAATTCTAGAATTCAAAATGGGGTGGAACAAACCTATGGACCATTGTAGGTTGTGTTGCAACCTAGGTGGGAAGAGTATCTTTATGTGTGGCCCACTTGTGGGCTAGGGTAGTTATCATTGTAACATCTAATGCCAATATCCTTTGATCTTCTACAACCTTGTACTCTATGGCATCCAAAAGATATTTCATGTTGCCAATCTAGTCACAAATACGAGGGTCTTTGAGCTTTGTATTGAACTAGCAAATAGTATTTATTGAATCATACCACAATGTGCAAAGCTCATGGTTGTGGTCCTACCAATTATACATAGATTATTTTGAGTCATTGTCATAGGAATTGATACTACACCAACTAATTAATCCATCTGATAGTAGGGCTAACATAATATTCATGTTTTCCAGTTGTCAAATTATAAATATGATCTAACATAGTATCCTGAAAAGAGTCTTCTATAGGTTCATCGTATTGAGGACCTTTGTATGGATCTAAAGGTCTCTTGTTTGTTTCTTTAAATCAATGACAACACTATTGTTAAAATCCCACTTTATCCCCAATAAAGAATGATAGGGATCCCTCTCATCCATGATCTCAATGACTATGAAGTCTACAACTATTTTGACCCATGCAAGGTCTACCTCCACATTCTCCAACTACCCAATGGGGAAGATGCAGTATTTATTATCTAAATAAAATAAAATCATGGAATAAACCAACTTGGGTTTTCCCATCATCTCCCAAGATTTCTTAGGCAAAATATTAACATTTGAACCTAAATTTAGCATCACATATTTAAAGTCATATCCATCCACTTGGGAATCTAGTTTTAATTCTCTTCATGTTCTAATCTTCCATCCCTTAACCTTGTGCGGGTGTCATTTGAATAAATTAGTAGAAATGGGAGTAGTCTCCTCATCTCCACCTCCAACCAATCGTTTAATAAAAGTCCACAACTTCCTTGTTAGACGTTCATCATTTAAGACTTGAGCAAATAACAAAAACCACTCCCATACAATCTAAATCAAGCTACTTTTGTCTCTAGTGTGGGAGGGCCTTCTACAACTTTGTCCTATCTCTATAATTTTTGAAACACAACATGTGGGTCTTTGTGCAACTTCTGGAGTTACGGGTGTAGGTGCACTCTTCAACATATCAATGGCTTCCCATGAGAAATCTTTATGTTGCACTGCATCAAATCTCGGTTCTCTTGGGCCAAATTTTTTAATACTAACTAGTGTTGAATTGTTGGTGTGTTCCTCTATTTAGATGCCTCATCCAATCACCACATTGATAATATGTCTCATGCCTCCACATACCAACTTATCCATCTGGATGATAAAAAAAAGTGGAGAGGGAGACACCTATGTCCTTGTAAATGCAGTGAAACCTCCCTTTGATCTCATAATAGAAAGGAATTCTAAATATCAGATGCTCTTCCAACTCAATCTATTGTAATATGTGTAGTTGGAAAGTCCTATTGAGGAGTAGGATATGGTGATCAGTCTCAACTAGAATTCAAGAAACCCTACTCGAAACTATTCAAAGGAGATATTGAGGTCGTCCATCCAATGTTTGTGCATATACATAAGTTTAATAATAAGGTCACCTCTTAGTGGAAAAACGTGCTCGAAATAAAAATCCATCATGGGGATAATACCCTTAGGAAGTGAGATCAACTGACCTAGATGTACAACTCGTAGATGTCCTCTCTAATCACTCTTTAAAGAATAACCACTCTTTCTGGGTTGATTTAGGATTGCAAATCTCTATGGGATGGTTTGGATAGCCAAAAAAGCACCAGCACTTAGCAAGATTACTACCTCAAATTGTGGTAATTTGTTTCTCTCTTTCCACCTCTCTTCTAAATTTTTGGGTTCCACGATCCATAATACATACATAAGGATTCATTTAGGCTCTCCATCAGGTCCTTCTTCGGTCTAAAGCACCTTTCCATCATAAAGAAACATCATGGAAAGTGTTTCAAATGAATTTCTTGATAGGTAATATACATATATATCTATTTTGGGTGGGCACGGGATTCAACCATCACATCCATTCATCCCCGGGGAGTGGTTCTAAAATACCATCTCGAGTTCTTATTTGGCTACTTCATCCACAACATAAACTACTGGATCAACTTTTAAATTGGTTGTTGAACTAAATCGAACTGCTACTACGACTTATATAGATGCTACATATGCCTCTGCTTGTCCCATTATTCTAGGTGTGTTTTCCTTTCATGCTACTAGATCCCCTACTAGTGGGTAGGGATGTGAAGAAAGTAGGAAAAATCTATGCATAAAAGGAATGTGCAAAAACCTAGAAAAATCAAGAACATGCTCTCGATTGGATGTGCAAAAAGTGGGAAAATGTTGGGATATTCTATCAAAGCACAAAAGAGTACACAACCTCATGTATTTAAGTTATTGGATGATCAGGGGATCAAATTTTGCTCAATTTTCAAAGTGCTTGGAATGCGACGAAAATAGTTCCATTGCGTTCGTCTCGTCTTCCTGATTCCGGTGGTATATTTACTTTGTCAAATGGACGCTGTATGAAGAATATATCGTGATCTGTTCGCCAAGCCAAACAGGCAAAAATTTTAGATGTTGACTGTACTTGTCCGTACAGTCTGTACGGTCTGACGTCGCAGGGCCATACAGACCATACGATGGTGATGTGGCAGGTTGTTGATTGGTTGATGGTTGTCGAATCATGGAGTGACACGTGTCCGTTCGGTGGCGAATGGTGTGAGGACATGTGGCCCAATCTGTGGGCGCCACGTGTCACTCACTAGTTGGCTAAGTAGTTTTATGCAAAATCTATTGGAGGCCGCAGGGTTCGACCCCTGGACCTCCCCACCACATAAGCCTTCACAAACCTCCATTGACCAATGTTCCGCCATTTGTTTCTTAACATGTATATGGGTTTTATTGTATTTAAATTCATATACGTTTGTAATTGGAGGGAGGTCGGGTCGGGGCTTAGCCCCGGCCCGTGGTCGTTGGCATTATAATATGACCATGTTATATAGTCACCAATTGAAAATGTGCGGGGTCTATGTTACATAACCCGTGGTTTCATTTCAAAAGCATGTAATATAAAATGTATATAACATTGTATTAACATAAATCGCGCGGGGTTTAGAACCATAACCCACAGTATAATGCGCGCGAGGTTTTTTAAAACCAAGAACCATGGTTCTATTATATACACCATGTGACCCCGACCTGGAGAGCGGGTATTTGTAAACCGACTTAACCACCTCTTAGCCAAGAGCGCGGTCATATGCGCCATATGCCCAGGTGCCGAGGCGGTTAGGGGCTGGCTCACCCTTAACCGTTCTACGGTTTGCATCGTTGGCGCGGTTGCGCCCGATGCTGGGTTTTTGCACTTAAAAGAGCGTGTGAGTCAGGTTCATTCAAGAGGTGTGCGAATTGTAGAACTAGAGACAGCAAGCTTGAAGAGGGAGACTTCCAGGAGGCCTAACTTCTTCATTTTTCGACCGATTGAGGTGTCGAAAGAGCCCAAACAGGGGTTTTGGGACGCTAGGAAGCCATTGGAGCAGTCGGTTTGTCAGTTTGAGCATTGTAAGACATGTTTTTGAGCACTTTTTGAGCAATTAATAATAATGATCCATTGGAAGTTAGACCAGGAGATGTAGCCCATAAGAGGGGTGAACTCCTTTATCAATTGTTGTGCTTATGTGTTTATGTTCATTGATTATGCTGCTGTCTATGTGTAATTTGCATAAGTAATCCTTAATTTATGTGTTGCAAACTGATCCATTTG
>ML795708.1:41994-53296 GCA_009831015.1 Picea engelmannii | reverse complement strand
AGGTTGGAAGGGTGAGGGAACTATACCCTCATCTTCACATAGACTGAGATAGTCTTTTGGAGGTCCAAAAGCTTCCCAATGGGGAGGTGTGATCAGGGGATCAAATTTTGCTCAATTTTCAAAGTGCTCGGAATGCGACGAAACAGTGCCATTGCATCTGTCTCATCTTCCTGATTCTGGTGGTATATTTACTTTGTCAAATAGACACTGTATGAAGAAGATATCGCGATCTATTCGCTAAGCCAAACAAGCAAAAATTTTAGATGATGATTGTACATGCCCGTACAATCTGTACGGTCTGACGTGGCAGGGTCGTACAGACCATACGATGGTGATGTGGCAGGTTTTTGATTGGTTGATGGTTGTCAAATCATGGAGTGACACATGTCTGTTCGATGGTGAATGGTGTGAGGACACGTGGCCCAATCTGTGGGCGCCATGTGTCACTCACTAGTTGGCTAAGTAGTTTTATGCAAAATCTATTGGAGGCCACGGGGTTCAACCTCCGGACCTCCCCACCACATAAGCCTTCACAAACCTCCGCTGACCAATGTTCTGCCATTTGTTTCTTAACATGTATATGGGTTTTATTGTATTTAAATTCATATACATTTGTAATTGGAGGGAGGTCGGGCCGGGGCTTAGCCCCGGCCCATGGTCGTTGGCATTATAATATGACCATGTTATATAGTCGCCAATTGAAAACACGTGGGGTCTATGTTACATAGCCTGTGGTTTCATTTCAAAAGCATGTAATATAAAATGTATATAACATTGTATTAACATAAATTGCGCGGGGTTTAGAACCATAACCCACAGTATAATGCGCGCGGGGTTTTTTAAAACCAAGAACCATGGTTCTATTATATACACCATGTGATCCCGACCTGGAGAGCGGGTATTTGTAAACCGACTTAACCACCTCTTAGCCAAGAGCGCGGTCATATGCGCCATACGCCCAAGTGTCGAGGCGGTTAAGGGCTGGCATGCCCTTAACCGTTCTACGATTTGCACCGTTGGCACGGTTGCGCCCAGTGCTGGGTTTTTGCGCTTAAAAGAGCATGTGAGCTAGGTTCATTCAAGAGGTGTGCGAATTGTAGAACCAGAGACAGCAAGCTTGAAGAGGGAGACTTCCAGGAGGCCTAACTTCTTCATTTTTCGACCGATTGAGGTGCCGAAAGAGCCTAGACAAGGGTTTTGGGACACTGGGAAGCCATTGGAGCAGTCGGTTTGTCAGTTTGAGCATTGTAAGACATGTTTTTGAGCACTTTTTGAGAAATTAATAATAATGATCCATTGGAAACTGGACCAGGAGATGTAGCCCATAAGAGGGGTGAACTCCTTTATCAATTGATGTGCTTATGTGTTTATGTTCATTGATTATGCTACTGTCTATGCGTAATTTGCATAAGTAATCCGTAATTTATGTGTTGCAAACTGATCCATTTGCTTTAAACACATGACATTTCACTTGCAATAATTATTCAAGTTTTTCAAGTCTTCTTCATTTTTAGATCATTGGATCAACAACGTAATCAACGAATTAATTTTCTCTATCAACATAATTAACATGACTTAGAATTCATTAAGTTCATGGTTTGTTTCCTTGCACATGCTTCCACTTATCAATCAAGTTAGTGTAGCCCTCAATTGCGTGTATTTTGGCTTTACAATGAATAGATCTTGGCCACCAAGGAAGTGGATAGTCTCGAGAGATGTGGATGATCTCATCATAATTATAGAATTGGATTGGCCTAGATCTTCCACTAGTTTTTCCTCCTCGATACCTACTTCTGTGACCTCTACCTCCTCCACCTTGAGCCTGTGAATTCTCTCCTACTCAAAATGAGGTCTTCTCTATCCTCTTTATGAAGTCTTGCAAAGTTTGACAATTTTTTGTCTTATGTGTGTTGGTTATATATAATTCACAATGAGAATTACATTAACTTAATAGTACTTCTATAGAAAAGTAAAATGTTGTGAAGGGTGTCCATAACCTCTACAAATTTCACAATATTTTCTTATATGTTGGATTACTAAGAGGGGGGGTGAATCAATAATAGCGTAATTATAATCTTTTTTCTCCAAAAAATCCAAGTGTTATATCAATGTAGAATTATTATCCAATAATGACCAATAAGAAATGAACAATCACACACACACACACAGTACACCAGTGTTTTATGTGGAAACCCAAATAGAAAGAAAACCACTGAATGTTTTTTCTTATATGTCTTGAAGAATTACATTCATTGGAAGCATCAACTTCCTTTGTTTTCCAGCTGCAACAGGAAGGAGGCTCCAACCCCCTAGTTTCTCAGGCTACAACCTGAGGGAAGCTCCAACTCCCCAATTCTCTGGCTACAACCAGAAGGAGGCTACAACCCCCTAAGTTCTCCGGCTACAATCGGAAGGTGGCTATAACCACCTGTCCTTGCCCTGTCCAACCGCCCTGAAGTATAAGTAGTATGATGGAACCACTGTCAATCTGTCACTGTGAGATATATTGTTGTACAACTGTAACAACCTGTATCCAATCTGTACAACTGCCTTGTAATCAATCTGTACCTAAACTAAACATGTATCTACAAAAATCACAACAGATATGTGACCTGTAGTGTTGCAGCCCGCGTATGTACATGCCCTATCTATTATGCAGCCCGCGTATGTACGCTACCAAACTGTTATGCATCATGTGTATGCCTTCTGAAAACTAGGGTTTCCTTTTCTTGAAAACTTCTGACCTTATGTAACTTCTTTCACATAAATCTATAACCTGTCACTATATCCAAACTGTAGTTGTACCCTGTGCATGCATCCTCATATATAACCTTTACTCAAGGCAAGTATGTCTCTCTCTAGTCATGTGTCATATATGTATGTGTAATCATGAACAAGTATAATATCCCTCACATGATCTTAGTTATCAACCCCTTTGCGATATTCAGTCTCTCAATACATCAACTACTACACAAATACAAGCTCTCAACCATGTACCATAAAAACCCTTAGCCATATGCCAAGAAATACAAGATGTGCCTCACAAGAAGTATCAATGATGAACATACCAGGACTGTAATTTTGTAGATCTGGCTTATGCAAAAGATCACATGTAGACACTAGTCTTTCTAGAGAGAATCCTCAAATCTCCATTGTCATTCCTCATGCATACATCAAAATCCAACTATTCATAGAAATAAGACATACCTTTTGAACCAATGGATGGATCTAATGTATCTGAGCACTTTAGACCTTCCTGGGAGCTTGATCTCAGAATCTAGAACCTCTGCATCTTCATCTTCTCAAGTTTCCATGACTTTATCAGCATGTACACTCCCTATACATAGACAGCCTGTGTATACGCACCCTATACACAGACAACCCGCATGGATCTGATGTATTGTATGCACCCTATACACAGACATCTTGCGTATACGCACCCTATACACAGACAACCCGCGTACGCACCAGAAAATAGGCTTTTCTGTAAATTCAAGAATTTCGTCATCAACCCTTCGTGCTACCTCAGACGTTCGCCACTTCAGATGTATCCACAAGTATTTACAAGAATTTTTACAATGGAAAATAGATATACAATATGTACAAGTGTGTTCTATGAGTGAACTTTGTCTCTTATTTATATCTTCATGTAGCCTTACACTTTCCTTATTTTAGGGCTTCTTTATTTAAAATAATTTATTTTTGCAAAGCACTTTGACTCTTGGGGGATTCTATAAGACTCATGAGGGTTCTCCAACTTCATATGGTCATAACTCTCTAACCGTGAGGAGTTATGTGATGTTCCACATACCACCAGAAACGACATGACAAGAACTATCCATCTAGGATAGTTTCACTCACAAATTCATTGTCCTTCATCTCATTATTCCTCAAATAAGCATGGGTTCTCTCACTCTGTAAAGTGTCTTCCCGTGAGGGATTTCACCATAAGGCAACCACTTTGGAGTTCATCCATTTTTACTTCTTATCAACCATCATAAGACAATAATGAGTCATCTTTACATCAAACAATCTTGGGTCCATTACCCAAACCTTGTGCTATGGAGCTTTCTTCAAGGGTTGACATCAATGACAACCAACCTTAATCAACAATCTCCCCCTTTGGCATTGATGGAAACACTCTGATGCAATAATTAAATCATATCACTCATGCTCCCCCCTAGAACCATGCCTCTGTCCTCTGTATCTGATAAATATGCTCCCCCTGGAACCATGCCTCTGTCCTCTGTATCTGATAAATCTGCTCCCCCTAGAACCATGCCTCTATCCTCTGCATCTGATAAATCTCTCTCACTTTGTCATCAATGGAAAAGGTATCTTTCCATCCGAGGTTGCTCCCCCTGACTGAATTGTCCTCTTATGGTGCTTCCTCATGTAAATCTAAGACATATAAGATAAACATTCAAAAAGCATTCATTTTGGATTATAAATAACTCCAAGTCTATGGCGAAGATATTTAAAGGATTCCCGTGGAAGTGGTTTGGTGAAGATGTCTGCCACTTTTTCTTTTGTGCCCACATACTCAACTCTAATATTCTTTTCTGCAACCTGCTCCCGTAGAAAGTGATACTTGATTGGAATGTGATTCGTCTTAGAGTGCATCATTGGGTTCTTCGAGATACTAATGGCGCTTGTATTATCATAATATATTGGAATGGGCTCATCATACTCAACCTGTATATATGTCAGAGTTTGTTTCATCCAAAGAACCTGTGTACAACATGATGTTGTTGCAATATACTCTGCCTCGGTTGTAGATAGAGATATTGATCATTGTTTCTTTCTTAGCCATGATACTAAACACTCACCCAACTAGAACGTTGCTCCACTGGTGCTTCATCGGTCATCAATACAACCTGCCCAATCTGCATCTGTGTAGGCAATAAGTGATATATCCTTTCCTTTTGGATACCATAATCCAAACTCTTTTGTTCCTTTGAGATATTTGAAAATCCTCTTCACTGCTAAAACATGTGACTCCTTTGGTGCTACTTGAAATCGTGCCACCTGTCCAACTACCTGCATTACATCTGGTCTGGATGTTGTCACATATAGTAGGTTGCCAATCATTGACCTGTATTGCCTCTGATCTGTAGGCTTTGAATCATCATCTTTGCTCAACTTGCAATTGGTTTGCATGGGAGTGATAACTAGTTTGCAATCTTCCATTCCGAACCTCTTTAGCATTTCTCTTATATACTTGGTTTGAGAAATAAAGATTCCTTGGTTGATTTGATGTATCTGAAGTCCCAGAAAGAAGGATAGTTCTCCAAGTAACGACATTTCAAATTCATTATGCATATCTTTTGCAAATTTTTGTCTTAACCTGTCATCATCACTACCAAAAATAATATCATCAACATAAACTTCAATTAATAAAATATTACCTTGACTTACCTTCATGTAGAGGTTGTTGTCTACACTTCATTTTATGAATCCTGCCTATTGCAGATACTTATCCAGTCTAGAGTACCATGCTCTAGGAGCCTGTTTTAGACCATACAAGGCCTTCTTTAATTTACACACATAATCTACGTTCTCTGACAATTGAAATCCTTCTGGTTGTTCAATGTAGGCTTCTTCTTCAAGTTCCCCATTCAGAAAAGATGATTTTACATCCATCTGATATACTTTAACATTTTTGGAGCATGCATAGGCTAAAAGCAACCGGATTGCTTCCATTCTGGCAACTGGGGAAAATGTATCTTCAAAGTCTTTTCCTTCAATCTGTGCATATCCTTTACATACCAATCTAGCTTTGTTCCTTGTAACTTGTCCATCTTCATTTAATTTATTCCTAAAAACCCATTTTGTGTCGATCACATTCTTATTCTTTGGTCTTGGAACCAGTTTCCAAGTGTCATTTTTCTCTATTTGATACAATTTTTCATTCATGGCTTTATTCCAAAATTCATCCTTTTTGGCTTCTTCAAAACAGTTTGGTTCAATTGTAGATAAGAGTGCTAGGTGTGTTTGTTCTAGTGAACGTATTTTTCTTCTAGTCTCAACTCTTGCATCTTTGTTTCCAATAATCTGATGTGAAGGATGATTCTTTTGTACTCATTTTCTAGGTGTCTTTGGAGATACTTATTGAACTTTCTCTTATGTTTATGTCGGATTCTCTTCATCTTCCTCTTCTACTTCTTCGAAAAGTTGTTCCATTGATTTGTTTTCTTCTTCCTTTGATTCTGGTCTGCCTGTTTCATCAATTGTTACGTTGATGCTTTCCACAACCTTGTTCAATCTTAGATTGTAACACTTGTATTCCTTCCTTGTACTTGAGTAACCAACAAGTACTCCTTTGTCCACACGAGAGTCAAATTTTCTCATTCTGTCGTATTCTCTTTTGATGTAGCATTTCCTTCCAAAAACTCTGAAGTGCTTCACATTTGTTGGTCTTCCTTTCCATAGCTCGTAGGGAGTTTTATCAGTGTTGTGTATGAGCATTACTCTGTTTTGAATGTGAATTGTTGTATGAACTGTCTGTGTCCAAAATATATCTATCAATTTGGAATCCAGTAGCATTGTTCGAGCCATTTCCTGTACTGTCATGTTCTTTCTTTCAACAACTCCATTCTGTTGAGGTGTCCTATCAATGGAGAATTGTCTTTTTATTCCATGACTATTGCAGTAATCCATAAATTCCTTTGAAGTGAACTCTCCTCCATTCTAAGATCTCAAGCATTTAATTCTTGAATCCATCTCATTTGCAACCATTTCCTTGTAGATCTTGAAGTTTTCAAAATCTTCTGACTTGTTCTTGAGAAAGCAAACTCCAGTCATTCTTGTACAATCATCAACTAATAACATAAAGTATCTCTCACCTTTTAAGCCCTTTGTTGTAGTTGTTCCAACTATATCAGTATGCATAATTTCCAATGGTCTTGTTGTTGAATATTCCTTTGATTTGAACCTGGTCTTTGTTTTATTTCCTTGTTGACAATGCTTGCATAAACTGTTGGTTGGTTTCGTGATCTGGGGCATTTCTATGACTGCTTCTCCTTTGTTGACTTTGACAAGGTTATCAAAATGCATGTGACCCATTCTTTTGTGCCATAGCCAACTTTCATCTTCCTTTCCTAGACAACACTTTTCATTTCCAATTTCACTTAACACATATACATTGTCTGAAGTTCTTGCAGTTGTACCGACCAATTTCCCTTAACCTTCTCTTCTTATCTCACACTTTTGTGAATCAAAAGTAACTTTATGACCTTGGTCACACATTTGACTCACACTTAGAAGATTATGTTTCATATATTCTACTAGTAGAACATTTTGTGCCTTTTTATTCTTGTTCCCAATTCGGATTGTGCCATCTCCAATGATTTTAGCTAAATTATCATTTTCAAATGAGACTGATCCATTTCTTTCCTTTCGCAATGTAAGAAATTTGTCTCTATCATTTGTCATGTGTTTTGAACACCCATTGTCAACATACCAACCATGTTTCTTCTGCTTAGCTTGTAGAGCAATTGTGCATTCTTCATTGCTATATTGATCTTGATTTCTTATCCATGTCGTTTTCTAAGGTTGTTGTCTGTGACGGTTGTTATTCTGTTGAGGTTCTTTAGGAGGGATTGTCATTCTGCAATATTTGGCCACGTCTCCAAAATTGTTGCATTTGTAGCATTCCACTTCAGTGCTCAAAGATTCAAACCTGTTGTAACTTCTTCTTTGTGTTTCACTAGGTCCTCTTGAGTAACCCCTTTGTGTTTCACTAGGTCCTCTTGAGTAACCCCTTTGTGTATGACTCTCAAAGTTCTTATTGTTCTTGTTGTTAGCTCTACAATTTACAGCTTTATGTCCAAAATTATTACATGCATAACATAAACCAAAAAATATAGTTTGATACCTGGGATTTGAAGATCTTCTGAAAGAAGGTGCTCTTATGAATCATTCTTCTTCTTGAGGCCTATATGTCTGTTGTTGATTCTGAAATCTGAATCTTCTTGGTAGAGGAGTGTCCCTGTAATCTTCCTTGTATATCTTCATATCCCCTTTGATTGTTTCTGCATAGCTTTTTGGATTTGTTTCTTTCTCTGTTGTTTTGGAGATTGATCCCTTTTATGTCTGATTGTATCCAAGTCCAGACTTGTCAAGATGAGATTTTTTACTGTTGATGATGTCATCCAGAACTTTTGAGCTATTCTGCATATTTTTCTTTTGAATATCATTTCTTAGTGTGACAATCTTTGCTTCCAAGTTTCCAATGATCTTGTCATTTTCTTCTAGTTGTTCTTTGAGTGCTTCTTCAATTATTTTATCTTCTTCTATTTGAACCTTCAATCTTGTGATCATTTGTTCTAGTTCTTGAGTGTCATTTTTCTTGTCTAGTTTTGCTTGTAGTTTCTTGTTTTTCTTCTTTTCTCTTCTGATAACTTCTATGGCACACATTAATTCTTCTCGATAGTCAACTTTTGCCTCTTCAATTTCATCCTCGACTTCTTCATATCGTTCTTTGGATTTTTCATGTTCTTCTTCAGAGTCTTCTTTGTCATAATCTTTTACTGCCATGAATAGAACTCTTCCAATCTCACTGTCACTGATTTCATCTTCATCTGATGATGAGATGTCTTCTTTGATGCATAAGCTTTTATTGAAATCTTTCTTTGTAGTTCTTTTGCCTTTATATGTGTGTTTTCCTTTTGAGTAACCTTCATCGTTTCTCTTTTTCTTATGAGAAAGTTTGTTAGCAAAATGACCAATACCATCACAATTAAAACAAATTAAAGGAAGCTTACCTCTATACCTACCATTGGTTCTTGTTGTGCACTTTAATTGTCTAAATAAATAAATAATTAAGGTGTGCAATATGAATTGTCAAACCCAAGGAAGTTTTGTTATTGTAAGATAATTGTGCACAGTCTATGCTAGATTATGAAAGCAAACATTAATCAAGTTGCAGTAAGGTAAACTAACACTAAAAGAAACAGAATTGAAAAGTTGAACACTAACACAAGTTGTTGACATAGCTGGAGTTTTAATCTATTGTTGCAGAATTGAAGTCACATTTGCATAATTGAAATCACACTTGCATAATTGAAATCTAATTTCTAGGAGTAGAATTTGATGAGTGTATAAGAATCCTGGATTATCTAATCTATTTTAATTTTCTATCTTACTCTTGCAGAAGGAATTTTTGTGCTAATTGTTGAAAGAAAGTCTATTTAATTGCAGAAAGGAAATTCACACTTCTATTTACTTTTGCTTGGAAACAGAAATTTAATCTAATGCAGAAAAAGGAATTAACTTTCAAAACAATTCTCCAGCAGTATACAACAATTGATTCTAACTCTCATGAGACACACTTATGCACATTAACAGAAAGGGATTGAACTGTAACAGCAAATGTATTCTAGCAATGCATAAGCAGATAAATCACACAATTGTAAACAATCAAAGTAGTTAATCTAAAACTCACAATAGAGGGGAGTCTGTGAGGAAGGTGGGTCCTTTCCTTTTCACTGAATCCACTCGAAAAGACTACAGTAGGTTGGAGAAACTCAAATCACTTCTTTATTAAATCGCCAAAATGTTCAGATACAAAATGCTTCACTTCACTCTCTATTCCACAACTAATCTCTACTGCTTAATGGTTACAAAAGCTCTGTTATTTAAAGACAGAGACATTCAGTTGAAATGGACTCAGAACAGCCTTGAAAATCGGAGATTCTCAAGTTGTTCGTATGATATAAAAGATTTGTTATCATCACAAAATATGGAAATGATCTTGATCACCGGCATGAGCCAAAACTTGTAACAGCCTTGAGGATCAGTCTTTAGGATACGGATTTGAATGATATACCAGCTTCTGAGATCAGTGGGAATCTGTTGCAGTAGTTGTAACGGCTTCCAAGAAAGGTGCGCAATTGTTATAGTCGTGTAACAGCATGCAGAACTGGCGCACAACCGTAACAGTCGGTGTAAAAGCAGCGATATTTCTTTAAGGCTTGGTTTTTTTTATTTAATCTACACATTTTGATCATTAGTTGAACATTCATGAATAAAATATGAGAAATGCTACCAATCAAACATGTTAAGTAATTAAGAATACAAAAGCAAGATCAATGATTCATACCTTGGGAAAAAGGTCTTAGCAAACATTATTTTAGGCATTTTAGCATGGAAATGATAAGGTTGAATGAGCAAAAGATATAGTGAAAAAAGGACATTTCTGGGTCCTAACAGTTCTCTTGTTGAGTCTTTTGACGAAGTTGGCCACTTCTTCATCATCTTCTGAGACGTCATTGTTGTTGTTATATTCTTCTTTTTCCTTTTTCTTTTGCTTTGATATTTTGGATGCTTTGAAGGCTGCTTCTTTTACATCTGGATTTTCTTGTTCAGTTCTCATTTCATATAATGTGAAGATTCCATGCAGTTCATCCATGCTTATTGATTTCAGATCCGGTCTTTCTTCTAGTGTTGATATCTTAAGGTTGAATCTCATAGGAAGAGATCCTAGTACCTTTTGAACAATTACAGATTCTTCGATTTCTTCTCCCATTCCTATGATTGCATTCATTGTTTCGTCAACTCTTAAGTAGTAGGCTGCAATATTATCATCTTCCTTCATTTTTAGTTGTTCGAACTAACCTCTGTAAGTATGAAGTTTTGTTGCTTTGACTTTTGTATCTCCTTCATAAATATTTCAAAGCTTGTCCCAAATCTCTTTAGCGGATTTACAATGTGCAACTTTGGTGAATATTATTTCACTGAGACCATTCAAAAGTGCATTTGTAGCTTTGGAATTATTCTGACCAAGTTTCATTGCTTTGTCATTTGTTGGTGGAACTGTTGGTACTGTGTATCCATCTACAATTGATTGCCAAATTTCAAACCCATGTGCCTATATATATGTCTTCATCCTTATGCTCCAAAAAGTATACTTTTGTCCATCAAAGTGTGGTATTCCATTTTTATATGAGTCAGTATTGTCCATGATGTACCTTTCAGTGGTTAAACTGATTTCTGAAGGAACCTGCTCTAATACCAATTATTGGATTACTGAGAGGGGGGGTGAATCAGTAATAGCATAATTATAATCTTTTTTCTCCAAATAATCCAAGTGTTATATCAATGTAGATTTATTATCCAATAATGAGCAATAAGAAATGAACAATCACACACATACACAGTAGACCAGTGTTTTACATGGAAACTCAAATTGGGAAAAAACCACAGAATGTTTTTTCTTATATGTCTTGAAGAATTACATCCATTGGAAGCACCAACTTCCTTTGTTTTCCAGCTGCAACTGGAAGGAGGCTCCAACCCCCTA
>ML795708.1:30904-41944 GCA_009831015.1 Picea engelmannii | reverse complement strand
TTCCTTTGTTTTCCAGCTGCAACTGGAAGGAGGCTCCAACCCCCTAGTTTCTCAGGCTACAACCTAAGGGAAGCTCCAACTCCCCAATTCTCTGGCTACAACCAGAAGGAGGCTACAACCCCCTAAGTTCTTCGGCTACAACCACCTGTCCTTGCCCCGTCCAACCGCCCTAAAGTATAAGTATAATGATGGAACCATTTTCAATCTGTTAGTGTGAGATATATTGTTGTACAACTGTAACAACCTGTACCAGTGACCTGTATCCAATCTGTACAACTGCCATGTAATCAATTTGTACCTGAACTAAACATGTATCTACAAAAATTACAACAGATACGGGACCTGTAGTGTTGCAGCCCGTGTATGTACACTCCCTATCTGTTATGCAGCCCGCGTATGTACACTACCAAACTATTATGCATTCTATGTATGCCTTTTGAAAACTAGGGTTTCATTTTCTTGAAAACTTCTGACCTTCTATAACTTCTTTCACATAGATTTGTAACATGTCACTGTATCCAAACTATAACTGTACCATGTGCATGCATCCTCATATATAACCTTTACTCAAGGCAAGTATGTCTCTCTCTAGTCATGTGTCATATAGGTATGTGTAATCATGAACAAGTATAATATCCCTCACATGATCTTAGTCATCAACCCCTTTCTGATATTCAATCTCTCAATACATCAACTACTACACAAATACAATCTCTCAACCATGTACCATAAAAACCCTTAGCCATATGCCAAGAAATACAAGATGTGTCTCACAAGCAGTATCAATGATGAACATACCAACACTGTAATTTTGTAGATCTGACTTATGTAGAAGATCACATGTAGCCACAAGTACTTCTAGAGAGAATCCTCAAATATCCATTGTCATTCCCCATGCATACATCAAAATCAAACTATTCATAGAAATAAGACATACCTTTTGAACCAATGGATGGATCTATTGTATCTGAGCACTTCAGTTATTCCTGGGAGCTTGATCTCAGAATCTAGAACCTTTGCATATTTTTCTTCTCAAGTTTCCATGACTTTATCAGCATGTACGCTTCTTATACATAGACAGCCCACGTATACTCACCCTATACACAGACAACCCGCATGGATCTGATTTACTATATGCACCCTATACATAGACAACCCGCATGGATCTGATGTACTATATGCACCATGTACACAGGCAACTCGTGTATACGCACCGTATACACAGACAGCCCGCATACGCACCAGAAAATAGGGTTTTCTATAAATCCGAGAATTTCGTCGTCAACCCTTCGTGCTACCTCAGACGTTCACCACTTCAAATGTATCCACAAGTATTTACAAGAAGCTTTACACATGAAAATAGATATACAATATGTACAAGTGTGTTTTATGAGTGAACTTTGTCTCTTATTTATATCTTCAGTAGCCTTACACTTTCCTTATTTTAGGGATTCTTCATTTAAAATAATTTATTTTTGCAAAGCACTTTGACTCTTGGGGGCTTCTATAAGACTCATGAGGGTTCTCCAACTTCATATGGTCATAACTCTCTAACCATGAGGAGTTATGTGATGTTCCACATACCACCGGAAATGGCATGACAAGCACTATCCATCTAGGATAGTTTCACTCACAAATTCATTGTCCTTCATCTCATTATTCCTCAAATAAGCATGGGTTCTCTCACTTCGCAAAGCGTCTTCCCATGAGGGATTTCACCATAAGGGGACCACTTTGGAGTTCATCCATTTTTACTTCTTATCAACCATGACAAGACAATAATGAGTCATCTTTACATCAAACAATCTTGGGTCCATTACCCAAACCTTGTGCTACGGGGATTTGTGCAAGGGTTGACATCAATGACAACCAACCTTAATCAAAATTATCTATATATTTTGAAAAGAACTAGATGAAGACCCTTGCACAATTCCACCTGAATGTTTGTTTGGGAATGGGGCAACTGTAGGGACTTGCACAACTCCTTCTTGAAGCATAGGGCATTCATTTGCATGATGCCCTTCCACTTTACAATTGATATGCCACACGTGTTCTCCTCATGTATTGGCTTTAGTTAGTCCTTGGATTTAATATACGAGTGTTGTTATCTATGTCTAAAACTAAGCTAACTTTGGAGATGTGTTAGAAGCTGCAATATGGGTTTTCCTAGGATATCTTGCAATGGATTCTATCCTCGTAGCCTGCACCAATGCTTCCCTTAGAGTTGTGATCCTTTTCTACATGAGGATAATTCTCGTAAGAGGGAGAAGTCCTTTGATGTACCACTCTTTATCTTGTGTATTGTGGAGTTGATAAGTCAATTGACTCATCAAATCTCGAAACCTCTGAGCAAATTCCCAAGTAGTCTCTCCCATGCTCTACTCAATGTCCTTCAATTGCACAATACTCTATTGCACCACCTTATGCTATTGAAACTAAAAAATAAACCATTACTTCATGTCATCTAAGGTTGCAATCAATCCACCTTATAGAGTGTGTGAAAACATCATATACCACTATAAGGCCATGCCCCATAGAATTTTTTGAAACTCTACCATCTTTGATGTTGGGGAAGTACCCTTAACATTTCATATGGATTCACAAAGAAACCAATGTTTCTATGCATCTTGTTTACCTTTAGGTAAAAACTTAGGTAATGCTAATGTAGATCCTACTTGTATTCCCCCCATATTACTAAAAGGAATTCTAATTAGAATGAATCATCCAGGTCTTGGTTGTGCTACTATGTTTTGATTCTAGTTATGGGATGTGCTAGCACCCCCTTGATTGACTCATGGTTGATTTCCACTACCACCGCTACTCTAACCATTATTTTGTCTTAATACCAACGAATTACTATTTGAAATAAAATTGGAATCAACATAATTTACTAAATGTACCTGATTTTTCAAAAGCATTTAAGGTGTGACTGGTGTTGGGCCATCTCTACTGATGATCGCTAGTACCAAATTTGCTCAGAGAATTTCTTCACCTTTGAACAACTAAAATATAGGTAAAAGCACATACTCTAGTTGCACACCACATTCCTCTCCTCTATTGTATGATCTTCAAAACTAGGGTGGAACACAACTTCTCTTGGAGGCAGATCTATTTCATCAGTTTGGACTTCAACATCCATTTATAGACCTCTCTAAGTATGTCCTTAGGATCCCATTGACGTCCTTTCTCCCTATGTCCTCTTTCTAGACTCCCTTTTAAGGTCAACCCCTTTTCCTTCAACCATTTGTTGGTTAGTTCTCCCTACTTATTGAATTTTTGCAACTCTAACAAAATTCCTTCATCATTGATATCCTTTTGCAATTGTTCACTTCTTTTATTTACTGCAACCATTTAGTTAAGTTACCGCTAGTTTCTAATGTATGCCCTCCTCATAACTCGTTCAACCCTTTCACTATTCTTTGCTTCCATCATGGTATTGATTCTTCTAATCCCCCATCATTACTAACACCATTCCAAGCACCCCCATAGCACGAGGTGTTTACTCGGCCATGTTAATGGGTTTAAAGGGAAACATACTTCAGCCAACAACATCTTGATCTAAGCCAAGATTTATTTTTCTAACCTCATGTGTGATCCCCTCTTAAAAGCATTCTCAAATTTTGAAAAGGATTGGTATGGATCTACAACAAACTCTAACACAAACCCTTATGATATGGTCTTCACCCATAAATAAACTATGTGAGTTATCTGATGATTTACTCATTCAAGTGCAACTAGATTATTGATGTTCCATTCTACTATCTTTCTCTCCCTTTGGGTGTGTCTTGGTGTCTCCTCAAGTTGCTACAAACACTGATAACAACTTGCTAGAAACTCCACCCAAAATCTCCCATATTCATCCCTACTAGCATTACCACATAAAACTATTTGCTTACAATGCTCAAACGTCCATCTGCATAACTTCGCTTCCTACATAATAGAATCCTCAAACCTACTTTCAAACTAATCTTCTATATGTTATCTTGAGAATCTTCATCTCATCTTGCAAGGTTCCTCCCTTGTGATAAGGGATGTCAACAATCGAACCATTTGTTGTCTCTATTTGGAAAACAAGGTCCACTTAGGTGTATAACAAAGGTATAGTGTAGTCTAGTGTAGTCTAGTGCTAGCATTTTCAATTCCCACAAAGAAAAAGTCTCACCTAAAGCACGTGTTAGGATTGAGGAGATGAAGGTAGGTTGTATGTTGAGTATTCTACTATTAAAACTTACCATTCATTCATGAAATAATATACACTAGTATTTTGCAACTCCTTAACATACATAGCATATTCATATTTATATTATATAACATATATATTCTAGCCTAAAGTAGATGAAACAGTTAACATACCAATCATCCATGTAAGAGTTAAAAGACACAATTTGAAAATAAAGAAGCTTCTATTACTCCATTTCAACACATGGATCCAATACATCCTTGCACCCACAACAAGAATATAAAAATATGGGTTGATCATAATAATAGTAGCATTATAGTAGCACATAACACATTCCACAATGACAAAATAGTTCTACCAAAACCTAATCAATGAACAACCAAGTGAGTGACCATTATTCGTAGTCCTAAGAGACTAATTACACAATACCAACTTAGTGGTTATTCTTGACTATGTCAAAACCATAAACTAAGTAATTTAGTAGGATTCATCAATACAATCCATTACATGATGCAATTACTCCCCTATTTGGGATCTTTTTGATCTTTCATGCAATTTGACTTTGGCTCTATGTGGCACAACTATGGTTGTCCAAGTGTGGTGACCTTCGCCCATGAGACCAACCTCCAACCTCTTTGCCCTACCTGTTTGACCAACCAATCCCCTAGTACCTGTTTGACCAACCAACCCCCTAGTTGCTTTCTCTCCTCTAGCATCTTATCTCCACCTCCCTTATTCCTCCGCTTTTAACTTTAATTTTTCACTTTTTTCAACTACTTAATATTCGATCTCTTATCTGAATTTCCGTGGATTTTTCTTCCCCCTTTTCTCCTAGTATATTAATTACCCTCTTTAAGCATTTACTCTCCCTTTTATTTCCTAATATTACCTTCCGTAAATTTTCACCCCTTCTCTTTTTACTTGATTTTTATTCTTCATTTATTTAATGATTATTATAATTTGACATTTCCACAACCTCTTTTCTTCTATTAACTCTCTTCAATCTCGCTTAATTTTTCTATTTTATTATTATCTCTCTTTATTTATCTACTCTTTCTTTAGTTTCTAATCTCCCTTAATCTTCACTACTTTATTAATTGTACTTTATATCTTTAATATTTTTTTACCTTCTCCAAACCAATTACCTTTATTTAATAATTTAATACGTGGCAGCTGAGTGACATGGCAAGTACAAGTGTCACGCTGACTAGGTAGACAAGTGGTCGAATCAACGATTAACACATGGCATTTATGTGGGCGAATGTAAATGTGCCACGGGGCCCAGTCACGGGCTGCCACGTGGCACTCTATAATTGGTTGATATTATTGGAAAAATTTGTTTGGGTTCTACGGGATTCGACCCCGTGACCTACGGTCCGGTCGAATGGTTTGGCAAGGATCGGGCTACTAGCCCGCCCGCGTTGGTACTTGTTATGTAATATGCAAAGTTTATATTTAAAGTGACATGGTGATGAGTTTGGCGGAGAATAAGGTTGGGGCTAGGCCCCAACCCCTAACGCAACTCTCCATACGACCCATACCGTAGAACCATAACTCATACTCTTATCCATTTGCATGCGGGAATAATGTGATTGGTTTAGCCCTGTAAACAGCCGGGTGCTTATTCCATGTAATCGTTCCATGTGACTCGGGCCTCCAAACTGATAGCGCGAAAGTTTAAGGGTTAGCCCCGGTCGACCAAGCTAGCCCACCAACCAAGGACGTAACCAATGGCTGGGACCAAGAGCTAGACTAGTAGTTGCAGGCGCATGGAGGTATAATGTTTGGCCATATGGCCATGATTACGACCAAGGGCCGGGACCAAAGGGGCTAAGGACCAGCGCACCTGGTCCAGGACCACATGGAGGGCGTCCACATGACCAGGAGCCCGCGAAATTGGGGGTTGCGCCTGAATTATGCCCAAAAGTGGGTTTTCTACCTTATATTATAATTTTTAATGGATTTTTTCCAGACTTGGGAGATTTGATCCATTTTTTAAGGAACTTGGGCCATTTTTTAGGCTAGATCTTGGGGGTAAGTTGGGATTTTGTTGCCAACTTCAAGCCCATATAAAAGAGAGGTTCTTGAAGCCATGGAGGGGGGTTTAGAACAGGAAAATGTTGAAGAATTGTTGAGCCAAAGTCATTTTTATGCAGGGAAGCCATTGAGGAGAGAACCTTTGTGGGCCATTTCTAGGAGCTTCGTTCATCCGTTTTCAGTGCCGTCAGTTTTATGGGGTTCTTGAGATATGGTAGAACACAACCAGATCATTTTGTAATCCTTTTGACACTATTATGATGTACTTTTAAATTTTTGAACATAAATAAGAAAGCATCACCCACTGAGACAAAGGCCCTGAGACGTAGGCGAGATTGTCGAACTCCGTTATCAACTTCTCTTGTTATGGTTTGTTGTTTCTTCATGCTTATTTCCATATCTGTATATTGCATTATGGTTGCTATGTTTCTTCATTAATTCTTCCTCTTTCATCAGTTTCCTAAATGGTTATTTAACTCATGCTTTAAAACTCAACCATTTTTGTTAAAAGATCTTTTCGGATCAAGTGGTATCAAAGCTAGTTGAAGGTTGGTTTTTGAGTTTGCATGATTACCAGGGAAAAGATGAATCATGGTGAAGGCGAGCTTGTTGAAGAGAATCCTGAGATTGGATTTAGAAAGAGAACTTCTCACAGTGAGAAGATGGCATCGGAAGAGGGACTTTCTCATGATGAGAAAGAATTTCGAAAGACTTTCTTCACCATGTCGGAGATGATGAAGGTTCTCTATGAGTATTACTTGGAACGGAAGAGACCAATTCTAGTTGAATCTTCAAAGGTCAAAAATGAAGAAGGAGAGGATCCTCCTCAAACTCCTCCTTCACCTCCTTCTTCTCCATCAACTACTTCTTCTTCAAGTTCAAGTTCCAAATCCACAACAAGAAAACATGTCCATAAACATAAGAATGAAATGCCTTTACTTAAGCTTGATGTAAAATTTGAATTACCCATGTATGATGGTGAAGTCAATGCAAAGAGACTTGATAATTGGGTTAAATAGATGGAGGTTTATTGCAGTGTGCAACAAATCAAAGACGAGGCAACTCGAATCAAGTTGGCATCACTTTGTCTTGCAGGCACAACACTCATCTGGTGGCAAAGCAAGTTGCAAAATGGCACGCAACAAGTGGGTAATGTATTTCCATCATGGCAAGTTTTTGTTTCTACACTTAGAAAACAATTTTATCCTTTGGGTTATAAAGATAAAGCTTTAATTGAATGGAAAGGTCTTAAACTAAGAAAAGGACAAACAGTGTAAGAATACACAGATGGATTTCGTAAAATGGCATTAATGTTAGATATTCCTTTACATAACCAAGAAACTCTTATGAAGTATATAGGAGGTTTACCTGCACACATTCGTAACACTGTATTTATGTTTGGACCTACTAATCTTGATGAGGTTTATGTTCAAGCAACATACATTGAGGCAGGGAAAATAGGAGTTGGTGTATTGGGGGAATCGTCTTCGAGAAAAGAGGACAAAAGGAAGTGGAATGAAAAGAAGGCCAATTCAGTGGCAAGAAAGGAAGAGAATCCCTCTTGCAAGCATTGCAATAAAGAAGGGCGTGATGAGGATCGTTGTTGGCAATTGCATCCCGAGAAGAGACCGAAGTGGTTCAAAGAGAGGAAAGGGAGGCAAACAGTTGCAACAACAACACGACCAACGGACTTGGGATTGGATTCGGGTGATGAATCTAAAGTCTCATCGGTTGGTTTGACAGGTAAAATTGGTGATGGATTTGATTCTAGAAGTAAATTGTTTCACATAAGGGTCATTATGAGGCATACTAAGGTCGACACATTGATAGATAGTGGATCTCAATCTAACTTGATTTCATAGGAACTGGTTAAGAAATTGGGATTAAACACTCAAATGCATCATAAGACTTACTCACTTAAATGGATAAGCAACAATCATAAATTGCACATAACAAATCAATGCACATTAAAGTTTGCATTTTCATCTAAGTTTGTGGACGAGGTAACATGTGATGTGGTGCCACTCAATGAATGTGGAATGGTCTTAAGAATTCCTTATTTGGATGATCGCAAAGCAATCTTCTACAGGGAACATAATCAATATCACTTAATCAAAGCAGGCAAAGAATTTGTTGTACATGCTAATCATTTAAAAGCAAATCAATCTCTTCAAACTATGGAACAATTAAGAAAGGTAGTTCATGCAAGCAACACACCTATAATTGTTTCAAATCAAGTAATTGATCTTAAGCAAGAACATGAGATGATTGTAGAATGGAAGATCAATCACACTTTGCTTCAAGATAAGCTAATGCCGTGCAAGTATTACAAACATATTAGCTCATTTTCCGTCATATTTCTAATGTTATCATTAGTAATGTTGTCAACATGGATGATAGTGACTTCAGTAAGATGTGATAGAGTACATGTGGCTAACAATATGCTGTCAGTTATCATGGTTGTTTTACAGTTGATCTTGATGATATAGATGCACAGGACGGATTTTAAAGACAAAGAAAAATTCGGTGGCCTATCCCGCACTTGATGACTAGTTAGTATCCTTTTACAGGACCAAAAGGTCTTTAGTGGGGAGGTGTGATCTAGAATGGATCCAGGAATCAAAATGGGTCTAGGAAGGCCTAAAACTCAAAGTGCTCAGAATGGATTCAAAACAGATGTGTGGGTAGGCCTCGTCGATACGAACCCAACGCAACTTGAACGGGCTCAAACAGACATCATATGCGAAAGATATCATGTTTTGTTCGTTTCGACAAATAGGTAAAAAAAATGTTGATTGTATAGTTCGTACAGTGTTGACGTGGCAGCTGATTGTACAGGTCATACAAGTGATTTGATAGGGTGCATCGGCATGCTGACATGGATAGGCGTTGACATGGGTAGGTGCATATGTGGATGAGTCAGATGGTGACACGTGGCACGGGCTGACGTGGCAAAGTTCGTACGTCGTACGGCACGTGGCAACTGAGTGACGTGGCAGGTACAAGTGTCACGTTGACTAGGTAGACAAGTGGTCGAATCAGTGATTAACATGTGGCATTTATGTGGGCGAATGTAAATGTGCCACGGGGCCCAGTCACGGGCTGCCACATGGCACTCCATCATTGGTTGATATTATTGGTCAACTTTGTTTGGGTTCTAAAAGATTCGACCCCGTGACCTCTGGTCCAAGCGAATAGTTTGGTAGGGGTCGGGCTACCAGCCCGCCCGTGTTGGTACTTGTTATGTAATATGCAAAGTTTATGTTTAAAGTGACATGGTGGTGAGTTTGGCGAAGAATAAAGTTGGGGCTAGGCCCCAGCCCCTGACGCAACTCTCCATATGACCCATACCACAAAACCATGACTCATACTCTTATCCATTTGCGTGTGGGAATAATGTGATTGGTTTAGCCCTGTAAACAGCCCGGTGCTTATTCCATGTAACCATTCCATGTGACCCGGACCTCCAAACTGATAGCGCGAAAGTTTAGGGGTTAGCCCCGATTGGTCGAGCTAGCCCACCATCCAAGGGCGTAACCAACAGCTGCGACCAGGAGCTAGACTAGTAGTTGCGGGCGCATGGAGGTATAAAGTTTGGCCATATGGCCACGATTACGACCAAGGGTCAAGACCAAAGGGGCTAAGAACCAACATGCCTGGTCCAGGGCCACATGGAGGGCGTCCACATGACCAAGAGCCCGGGAAATCGGGGGTTGCACCCGAATTAAGCCCAAAAGTGTGTTTTCTACCTTATATTATATTTTTTAATGGATTTTTGCCAGATCTTGGGGGTAAGTTGGGAGTTTGTTGCCAACTTCAAGCCCATATAAATGAGAGGTTCTTGAAGCCATGGAGGAGGGTTCATAATAGGAAAATGTTGAATAATTGTTGAGCCAAAGTCATTTTTATGCAGGGAAGCCATTGAGGAGAGCACCTTTGTGGGCCATTTCTGGGAGCTTCGTTCATCCGTTTTTAGTGCCGTCAGTTTTATGGGGTTCTTGAGATATGGTAGAACACAACCAAATTAGTTTGCAATCCTTTTGACACTATTATGATGTACTTTTAAAGCTTTGAACATAAATAAGAAATCCTCACCCACTGAGACAAAGGCCCTGAGACATAGGCGAGATTGTCGAACTCCGTTATCAACTTCTCTTGTTATGGTTTGTTGTTTCTTCATGATTGTTTCCATATTTGTATATTGCAATATGGTTGCTATGTTTCTTCATTAATTATTCCTCTTTCATCAGTTTCCTAAATGGTTATTTAACTCATGCTTTAAAACTCAACCATTGTCATTAAAAGATCTTTTCGGATCAAGTGGTATCAGAGCTAGTTGACAGTTGGTTTTTGAGTTTGCATGATTACCAGGGAAGAGTTGAATCGTGCTGAAGGCGAGCTTGTTGAAGAGAATCCTGATATTGGATTGAGAAAGAGAACTTTTCACAGTGAGAAGATGGCATCAGAAGAGGGACTTTCTCATGATGAGAAAGAATTTCGAAAGACTTTCTTCACCATGTCGAAGATGATGAAGGTTCTATATGAGTATTACTTGGAACGGAAGAGACCAATTCTAGGTGAATCTTCAAAGGTCAAAAATGAAGAAGGAGAGGATCCTCCTCAAACTCCTCCTTCACATCCTTCTTCTCCATCAACTACTTCTTCTTCAAGTTCAAGTTTCAAATCCACAACAAGAAAACATGTCCATAAACATAAGAATGAAATGCCTTTACTTAAGCTTGATGTAAAATTTGAATTACCCATGTATGATGGTGAAGTCAATGCAGAGAGACTTGATAATTGGGTTAGACAGATGGAGGTTT
>ML795708.1:0-15216 GCA_009831015.1 Picea engelmannii | reverse complement strand
GAGAGCCCAAGTCCGATTATTGGAGTATCTAGTCCGAATGTGGGATCCGGACCAGCAAGTTTTCATTGTAGGAGCTCACACATTAGCTATTGACATCGAGGACATATATTTATTGACCGGATTATCCAGGCATGGGTCCTATGTCAGTCTGACTGGAAGCAGAGAAGGCGGGTTAAAAATGAGTGAATATTGCAACCAATACTGCGTACCTGAGGCCGAAAGAAAGAAAGGGAAAGTGGCAATCTGGGGAGTAACTGACTTGACTCTCCGCACTATTCTCTTCACGATTGCTCGGATGGCTGGAAGGGTCTCTCCCCATATGGCATTGCAGAGCTATTTCCAGTACACCATCGAGCGTACCGAGCCCTGAGTATTTAACTAGGCTAATGCAGTATTGCACAGTATCAAAAAGCAACTAACCAAGTGCAGGCGAGGAGAACTAAAACAATTTGGATATGGATCTTTGTTAGTGTCCTTCTTCCTAGAGAGGGTCCCTGTATTTCGTCTACAGGTTGAGTGGAACTTTTCGGGTCCTAGGGATCCGAGGATGTTACGATGGTGTCGGTTCATGGCCCGACACGTAGCAGGACCAATCGATAAATATGACGATATTTTATTTGACTGGTTGCAAAACCAGATGCTGATGGTCGATGATTACGCGTATGTCGGGTTGGATTTCCGAGGAGATCCGGATCTAGCACTACCTGAGGACGCTCAGTGGGGAGACCTCGGTAAGAAGTACACAAATTTTCTCATTTTAAATGTTTTTGAATTTTTATCATATTTAAATGTTTTTTTTGTTTTATAGATTTATCTGAAGACTAACACAAAATATTTGTTGATAACACAGACGTTGGACCGTATAGACCTCCTGGTACCTCTCCTATCTAGCGACGAGGAGAAGCAGCAGCACTACCACCACAGTATGCAGAAGATTATCAGATCGTGGAGCAGAATTTAGAGGGTCTTACAACAGACATTCCAGATATGACTCTGGAAGAGGTTCCACGAAGCGATCAATGTCACACTGTAGGGGTTTCCGCAGCTATGCGTCGACTACTCCGCAGAGTAGCTAGGGCAGTAGTGTGTTATCGTGAACGTCATCCGTGACGTCACTTTGTAGAAGCTATAAGCTTCAATTTTTGATATTCTGGTCTTCGGACAAACATTTTGTAAAAACAAACTCTTTTGATCGTTATATATATACAGACGGCTTCTACCGGTTTACTTTACATTGTGTGACTTTTAATGTGTTTGATTTATAAATGGTTCAAATGTCTGTCCAATACATAATTAGCCAAAGCATCTGTTAATGTATTAAGACATCTAGGAATATGCTGATATTCAATGTAATCAAAATACCGTTCCAAGAGGCGAATCCGCAAATATACCCTTAATAAAGTAGGACTTCGAATAGAGTAGACATTACTTAGTTGTAGTACTACAAGATGCGAGTCAAGTCGCACAACCAAATGACGAATTCCGAGAGAGATAACATCAACCAATAATTCAATAACGGCGCTATACTCTGCGATATTGTTGGTTGCTCGGCCAAGACATACACCTCGTAAAGATATAAGCTTGTTTGTTGGGGCATAGATTGCCCATGCAGCTGAAGCTAAGTTTTGAGTACTACGACTAGCACCATCAGCGAAGCCAATATAAGGTAGTGAATACTCCGACATCTGGCAATCAAACACAATGTCACGTAAGGGCAGAGACTAGATAACGTCAAAAGTAAACTAAAGTAACACACACAAAGTATGATACATAGAATACAAGCACTTGTGCACAAATAACTTATGCATAGTACTTCTTCAAGTACAACCCATTCCTGGGTTCACTCAAAGGTATACCATCATAATCAACTAGCTCATATGCTCATTTTTCCAACACTCTGCGAACAATGTAAGGACCACTCCACATTGGTTCAAATTTCCCAGCTCCTAAGACATCTTTATCCTGTTCATACAGAAGACAAGATCACCTTTAGAGAAAACACGAGGCTTGACATGTTTGTCATACTGTGCCTTTACATGTTTCTTCTGGGCTTCTATTACGAGCGTGGCGTCACGTCGAGTTTCATCTAATCGCATCAAATACAACAGACGCTCTTCTTCAGCAGAAGTATTAGGTAAGAGTTCGACAGCAAGCTTCAGAGAAGGTATCTCACATTCTATCGGAAGAATGGATTCCATGCCATAGACTAATCGAAAGGGCGTAAACCCTGTAGCGGATTTAACAGATGTCCGATATGCCCACAATATCGAAAACAACATCGTGTGCCAACTGGTTTTATGAATTCCTATCATCCGTCGAATCATAGTTATAAGAACCTTATTGATTGCTTCGACCTGGCCATTAGCTTGCGGATAATAGGGTGTTGAGCTATCATGATGAAGACCCAACTTTTTCGTAAGTTCAGACATCATAAAATTCCTAAAATGACTACCGTGATCGGTAACGATAGCCTGAGGAACACCAAAATGAGCTATGACATGGTTGAAAAGAAATAACGCTGCAGTCTTTCCAGTATTATTGAATGTTGGCATCGCCTCGACCCATTTTGTAAAATAATCAACAGCTACAATGATGTAACCATGCCCCCTGGCCGAGTGAGGGTGACATGTCATGAAATCAATGCCCCATTTTGCAAAAGGACCAACTGAGACCACAGGATGAAGGGGAGCAGGATGCAACCGAATTTTTTGATTGTAGGTCTGGCAGGCATGGCACTTCTGAACGGCAGTAATGCAGTCATTGAACAAGGAAGGCCAAAAATATCCTGCACGTAAGATCTTTTGGGCAGTAGCATACCCAGAAATATGACCACCACATGCTCCAGAATGGCAGTGATTCAAGGCTTTCTCGGCTTCGTCAAAAGTCAAACAACATCGAAAAACAGAGTCAATTCCTCGACGGTAAAGAGTATCTCCAGGGATAATGTACTGACGAGCTTGATAACGGACACAACGTCGTTCAGTACTAGACAAAGCAGGCTGGAAAGTCTGGGTTTGGAGATATATAATGATATCTCCATACCAAATATCGCCAGTGCTGATAAGGAAAAGTGATTCATCAGGTAATGAATCTACTGCTACATTTTCCGTGGCAGAGTGGGGAAAATCACATATTAACTCAACAAAAACCAAGGATTTCTTAGACATGGCGCGATCGAATTCCAAGTCGAACTCCTGGAGAATGACAATCCATTTGGAGTACTTTCCCCCTAGCAATTGACGTGTCAAGATATGTTGCATAGGGTTGCAATGAGAAATCACTGTAGTTTTCCGTGAGAGAATATAATGGCGAAAACGTTGAACTGCTTGAACAACAGTCAAAGCCAGTTTTTCAACATGTTGGTACTTGATCTCAGTGGATGTGAGACTTCGACTCAAGTAATAAATAACATGTTCATCGTGTGCATCATCCTCCTAAACGAGAACCATGCCAATAGTATACTCAGAGGCAGCAAGATAAAGAAAGTAATCACGACTATAATCGGGAGGGAAAAGAAGTGGAGCTTTCGTGAGGAACAACTTCAAAGCCTCAAAAGCGTTGTTGGCCACGGTATCCCAAACAAACTCAGAACCTTTCTTTAGTAGCCTTGTAAAACCTTGAGTAATCTCGGCATAATTAGGGATGAAACAACGAAGAAAGTTTGCTTTCCCCTGCAAACTTTGTAACTGGTGTAGCGAAGAAGGAGGAGGGAGATTAAGAATCACCTCAACCTTAATAGGATCTACCCGGATCCCTTGACGTGAAACAATGAAACCTAGAAGACAATCGGACTCTACGCAAAAGACGCATTTATGAGGATTTAAACAAATGCGATAGAACCGACAACGAACAAAAATTGCTCGAAGATGAGTGGGGTGATCGACTCGGCGTAAAGAATGAGCTGGCAAATCGCCCAAATAAGGTTGAACGATATGCTTTATATCGTGAAATGCATAAGACATAGCATGTTGAAACGTTGCACCTGCGTTCTTAAGACCGAAGGGAAGTTTCCTATACGCGAAAGTACCCCAAGGACAAATAAAAGTAGTTTTATGTTGGTCCTCAGGAGCGATGTTAATTTGATTATAGCCGGAGAATCCATCCATGAGAGAAAAAAATTTACTGTCGGCACAGTCATTGACGATCTGGTCGATGAAACGCGTTGGAAAGTTGTCCTTTGGACAGGCTTTGTTAATATCCCGATAATCAACGCAAACACGTATACTACCACCTTTCTTATCAATCGGTACAGGGTTGGAAACCCATTATGTTAGAGCCACGGGATAAATAAAACCAGCTTTGAGAAGTTTTTCAACTTCGAGTTTGATAGCTGCCGCTTTACGTGGATGAATAGGACGAAGGCGCTGCCGGACTGGTTTATCTCTGGGGTACGTCTTTATCTCATGCACAACAATAGCAAGGTCGATACCTAGCATATCTTCGTAACTCCATGCAAAGATGTCACAAAATTCTTTGAACAAAGCAGTATAGGTGACAATTTCATCCGGAGAACACGAAGCTCCAATGTGAACATTTTCAACAATCCCAGGTTTAACTGATATATCAATGGGTATTGTGGGAGAAATATTACTGAGGTTCCCTTCGGCAAACACATCATGTGTAGAGCCGGGAACAGTCGATATGACAACAACGGTCGACGGAGTTGAAATCCGTTGGTAGTTCTCCAGAGTGTGTTGTTCCAGAAACAGTATGGAACGATGATGCCCATCGTCCCAAGGGGTGTCCTCCATGACGAACATGATCATCTCGTCAGTGGGAAAGATGACACGGAAAGGATCGGGAGACAACTCATCAAGAGAGGATGTAGAAAGGGTTGCTGATTGAATGGCTTGATAAGCAGACTCAACCGGACTTAACAGCATGACGTCGCCGAAACGAGTATGATCTCCTGGGTCAGGGACTATCCAAGGGTCAGAAGACACAGGAAGCTCATGAGGTACAGTGGAGATCATATTAATAGAAGCAACTGACGGGCATGGAATATCGGGTGGAGGTGGTATGGGGAAAGTGCCCATTAACGAAGAGTCCTTTAAAAGGCCGACACCAACATTCTCGTAACCCGATGGGGTTTTAGCTATAAACGACACATTGCCAGTACGAGTATCAGAATTAAAGAAGGCAATTTGGTCAACCGTAAAAACTTTTCCCTGATGAGGAAATCGCACGACACGGAAAAGTGTTGACACAACAGCGCACATAGAATCTATCCATCTACGACCAAGTAGAAGGTTATAATCCAGGGGAGCATAAAAAACTTTCACTTCAACTTGGACTGTCTTACCTTCTAGAGTAAGAGGCAATGATGGAAGAACACCGTAAGGCTTAAAACCAGAGCCATTGAAGGCTTTCAAAGTATTTTGTGATTCATTTAAAGGAGGAGAGTCGATGGCTTTCCAACAAGCGAAAGACATTACACACGTAGAGGAACCCTCATCGATAACAGTGCGACAAATGTTCTTGTCAGCGACAACAACTTGTATCTGAAACGCAAGCTGTGGAGGCAACCTTGGAATATGATCTTCCAAGTCAAAGACTATCAAATTCAAATCTGTTGGATCAATTCCAACTATAGCTTTCAACATAGCCCTTCGTTGCGAAGTACAATACTGAAGGACTTCAAGGGCATACATTGTTGAAGGTGCTTGGGCCAGATCTTCGACAATGCTATAGTTGTGGGCCGCACAAGCATGAGGATTGAAGGTCGATTTCTTAACGACACCTTTCGAGGGTGGTCGTAGAACTATATCAAGGCTCGGTCGTTTGAGATGAAGAGGACCGTTCGTAGGCAGAGTCGATGGAGAGGGTTGAACCAGAGTAGGAGGTAAATCGTCAACCTTCTCCGTAGATGGAGTATAGTCTTTGGCTCTAGTCGTGAGTGCAACATTATTTTTCGTAGAATCACCGATACACATCAAAACATATGATGTCGTAGAAGTAGAGGGTTGGTCATGAATGACCAACGAGGCCTGTTGCTGAAACGGGAAGGGTTGGGACAAGACTGTCGGTGTAGATGGTTTCGGCGTTCCTTGAAGGAACTTAGTAACTTCGACACGTCAAGGACAATCCTTCGTGTAGTGATCGTCATCACAGATAAGGCAAGGGTAGCGTGGCTTGCGCTTATCCCTATCTTCAACAAGAGGGGTTTTAGTTTGCTCATTTTGATTATTATTTTTACTCTCCTTATTCTTACCTCTTCCTTTCTTTGATTTATTTTTACCGGTCGGGGTAGATTGAGCAGCGTTCACCTCAGAAGTTTTACCAGTGGAAGCGGCAGGAGACGGAGCATTTTGAACATTAGAAGAATTAGATTTAGGGGTTGTAGTTGAAACAGAATGTGAGTGGGTATGAGCAGTACCAATCACACCATCAACTGCATGCGAGGCAGCTGGAGCAGTTGAAGTGTTGGAAGTACCAGGACAAGGTAGTTCAGGTAGTAAATCATAAAGTGTTCCCATTTGCGAATAAACGAGATCAAGATATTGAGCACGACTTATAGTCTGCTCTTGTGTAACAACACCACCCATAGAAATGTCTTTACCAATTTCGTTCATGAAGGATTTCATAAACCATTCTGCCAATAACTGATCCGAGAGTTCAAGTTTAATAAGATGTCATCTCCTTAGCCACTCATGGATATGATCCGATATATGAGTGCCTTTAGTTTGTTTGAAAGAAGTCAAGATCTCAGTCTCAGTATCGTAACGGATCGACAACTGGTAATGTGTGAGAAAATCCATAGTTAGGGTGTTGAAATCAGAAAAGAAACCTCATGGCAATTCAATATACCACTTCGCAGCCGAACCGGTAAGGGTTCGTTGAAAAAGACGTATACGAATGGAGTCATCCATCAGCGAGTTGGACGAACACCATAAATGAAAAGTCATGACATGATTATTTGGGTCCTCTCCCGCCTTGCCATCGAATTTCAGAATATCCGATGGAAGCTTAGCAGGAATAGCAGGCCATTGGGGAGAGTGAAGAATAGGATCATTTAGAATCCTAGACAAATCTGGTAAATCCAAAGTAGCAAGAAAAGGTAACTGTTGGTTTACTTGCAGGTACTGATGGCTTTGGGGTGGAAGCCCTGTCGGCAAACTAGTAGGACCATAAATAGTTTGTCCGTAGAGGGAAGACCCTGGCTGAGTCGGTGGTGGCCGGATAGGATAGTAGCCCCAAGGATTGTAACCTTGAGTTTGAGTAGGGACCTGGGGTTGAGTAGTTTGACCCTGACCCCAAATAGGATTAGGTACACCTGGATAAGGTTGGCCGATAGTAGGGGCAGGTTGTTTCCCCCCAGCATTTTGAGGAAAGTTTTGTAGAAGCTGATTCCAATATTGGGCCAATTCAGGAGGTATATTTTGTCCAAAAGGTGAAGTTGGTCCCCCTACCATAGATATAGTTCCACCTGGAAGTTGTGTTCCAACCGTAGGTTGCGTAGTAACTGTATTGTGTCCGGGAAGAGGAAAAGGAACCGTACCACCCTGTCCACCAACGGGAATCTGCGGGTTTGGTGCAACAGTCAGGATAGTGCCACTAGGATTAGGATTACCATAAGGAAATTGAGGGAGCGTCGGAATAAAACCGAGAATAGGATGCCCAGGAAAGGGAGGAACGCCTGGAGAACCAACTGGGGTTTGTGGAGGTGTTTTATTAGGACCATTCAACAAAGCATTCAAAGCATGGTAACCGGGTGGCAATGTCGGGATGACATCGGGTATTCTCTGGGTATTGATAGGAGCAAGAGTAGCTGCAGTAATATCGGTTTGGACACTCGTAGTATTAGCGAGATGGGCCATCTCGGGAGGAAGAACAAAATGATAAGTGGTAGTCTTTGGTGTAGTTTCTGTCTCAGAAGACACTGGAGGGTTGATTTCGTAGACAGTGGGTGACTCAATACTGAAAAGGACTTGTTGGAAATTACCCGACCAAAAAGGATCCTGGCCTACTAAACCGGGAGAAGGCCCAATGGTTGATTCAGAAGATGTAACAATGGCTTCGTCAGAAGAATTTAATCGCACAACAGGTCGTTCACCACGGCGAATGCGATAGTCCTCTCTAGTATTGGTGATTCGAAAATCTTCTAGAGAGTCAGTTCGGTCTACCTGTGGAGGTGGTGTAGTGACAACTGGAATGTTACTTTTTTCCTCGTGTGGTGGAGTAACCACCGGGACTTCAGTCTGATGGGGAGAACCCTCAGGTGTACCGGTAGGCGAGGGTTGAGTATCGTCCAGATGTTCTGGAGATAAACCTTGCATTCTACGTGAACGTCGTGGGGGAGCAATTGTAAACAAATGACAAGATCCGCAAATAAATTCCAATGGTCAACTTCGAGAAACAAAGAGCACGCGCTAGTAAATAAAATCTAGGAAGCAATCACCAAGCAAACAATACCTTCTAATTTCGAAGCCACTAGTTGGTGATGAAATCCAACGTCGCAACAATGAGACGAGAAGGGGCGGGGCTAGGGTGGAAAAGTTACATTGACGACCTGCTTAACGGACTTACACCCTGGTGCAAGCTCCCACACATAATCGTGGGTATACCCTCCAAGGAGCCCGAGTGAGTCTGGCCAATGTCAATTTCAGGTACCGTGAAGACTTTCCCCTTCACAGTCACCTTGGGTAAGAACCTAGAGAGATAGGCCACTAAGGTCACCACAAAAAACAGTAAAGCTTGGGGGAACAGTCGTCAATCCGATCCACACGCAAGGAGAGGGTATCTAGCTCGAAATCAACTCAAAAGGCTTCCACTCATCATTGTGGGTATACCTCGGAGTGATCCTCGTAATACGTGCAATCTCTACACCGATGTCAACAAAGCAGGGTTAGTAACTCTGCCAACACCAATGCGACCTAGTGCTTGACCCTTGTGTTAGAAGGGCTTCCCAGGACAATATGCTGCAAATGGAATTTAACACTCCCTAACTCAAGATGTTATTGTGTGTTTTGAGTTTTTGGAGAGTGTATCTCTCTTCCTACTCCAAAGCACTAGCCTAGCTAAATGTTGGTGTATAAGAGCCCTAAAAAAGAGTTACTAGATAAATTTTAAGATTACACAATGTTTTTAAAAGGTGTTGTTTACTCAAAGGTCACGGAAGTGAAACTCGTGTTGTATGACTCTGACCCAAAAATGCAAGGATAATAATGAAATATAACACTTTTCATTCAATGAATCCTATTTATGGGAGAGAGAGAGAAGTTTCCAAATCAACCCTGTACTACAATGCAATGCACAATTTCCTTTCAAATGTCAATTCAAACAATCATTCATAAAGGACTATTCTCTATGCGTCTTTTTCAAATACTTCAATAAACTCTAAAATTTGATTTTTCAATGTTTTCTAAAAGACAAAAAACAATGTTTTTGAAAGAAAAGATTATTGTTCACTTTCCAAAAATAATTCTCACTATATCAATGAGAAAGCATAAAAATCAAATCATAAAGAAACAATCAATAAAAACCCAATCAACTCTTTCAATGAAAGCAAAAACAAAAAGCAAATCAAATAGTCTTCTCAATGCAAACGAAAATGTTCTTTGAAACCAACAAGCAAATGAGAAAAACCAAACACTTAACTCTCAACCAATCACTGGTTCTCAACCAACCAGACACACTCAGCTCTTGAAGTCAGAGAGAATGAATAATGCCAATAAGAGTCAAGAAGCGAAAGTCAAGCTACAAAGGACAAGAAAAACCTTGAAACCCTAAAACTGTTCAAGCAAGCAAACTAAAGCAAGAAACATATCAATCAAAATTCCAAGAAGCCAATAATATGTATTTCAATTGATCTGGGCAGTCAAAAAGATAAAAACTCAATTTCAAAAATTTTGAAAAGACTATTCGCAGGCAAGGAATGTAACACAGTGCGAGAAGCTATGATTCTTCCAGGCAACCTTTGAGCAAGGTGCGAACACCTCGCACTGAACCCTATGAGCAGGGTGCGAACCTGACCAGTTCTCGCAGGCTTCTGTTAAACGCAGTGCGAGAAGTCCTGAACATGACAAAATCTTTGAAAATGAAAGCTAGATTGACAAAGTCTTCTAGACCCAGAAGGTCTCTCAGGATATCCTGAGGACTCAGAGACTGACAAGACAAGAGAAAAATGAAACTGGAGCAAATGGCCACAGAAAATACAAAAAGCCACCAAAAAATAGGTTTATTCCCCAGTGGAGTCGCCAATTTTGTTTCAGGATTAATCCGTAAGTGCAGACACAAACCGATCTCCCTAGATCCACCTGGATCTAGAACAAAACAGGACAGAATAATACTCTTTCCCTAGATTTAGACTATTGAATGAACTAGGAGGCAAGAATCATGAACGTACCTTATGATCGCTTCCTTGGGTCTATGTTGTACCAGCTTCACTCCAATGCTCTTGTGCTGCCAAGACCAGGACAACTCAAACCAATTGAAGTGAAAACAACTCACTATATTCAACAGTTAATCTATACATATGATCAAGGAGTTATGTAATAAAGTGACATTAGCTTTATGGGAAAGGGACATATTACTGTATTAAATTCATAGAAAGAAAGAATTACAACCTGAGCCTTGATGTTGCAAATCTCCTTTCGATGGCTCCTAGCTCTGACACACACACTTGCTCGTGCATGAAGAAGATCAACCACTTTTGATAACCTTGTTGGTGTCTCTAGCTGTTGTAGCATCAGTCCTTCATACAATCTTACACTAATTCTCCAATAAATCTCTTGCTAGTTTACTGCTTAACCTTTTCCATGAGCATTCCCCTCAATTTATAAGAGAGAATGGATTAGTTACTTGGATAGGAATGATCCCAAGATATCAGGAAAGCCAGTACTTAGATAACCATTCGAATGTCATCTCATCCTTCTAGAAGGCTCGAGAATCTATCTTTTTCCCTTATTTAGAAGATGTCCGCACCCTAGCAGTTAGGTACAGTGCGAACCCCTCGCATCCTATCTTAAAGCAGCCTACGAGAATCATACATTCTCGCAGGAAAATGTATAGGTAGCCTGCGAACCTTCCTCAAAACTGTAATTTCTGGAAAGAGACAAAGGTAACTTTTCTCAGGAAAGAGTTCTAATGAAGAGCATGATTTATCCATCATCATTACATCATCATGACGACCAAAATTATGGATAACACTTGGGGAACCCAATCCCCGAGAGTAGTTTAAATGTCGTTGAATTGGCACACTGGACAATGTCGAGGCAAGAGCTAGAGGACGATATTCCAGTCAACGTTTTTAGTCAGGAGTTGATGCACGACATCATATCCGAGATGAAAAGGATGTCTGGGTAGGTGGACTCCCTCGGATCTAACGTCTACATGCACAGAAACAAGGTTCGTCATCACAACCACCTGGATTCTGAGTTAAACCTTGATAATTGCTCGTACTTAGGCTGCGTCTCGGCCTTCTCCCAACAGGTAGAATCTTAGTTCAATGAACATGCCCCCGCAGAGAATGGAAACAATGAAGGGAAAGGGAACGATAGAATTCCAACATAGACAACAACTACCTGCTAGCAAAAGCTCTGCCCCTGTGAGGAACCAATGACCTTCTTACAACGATTTGTGGCTTACTCACCCTCTTTCTTAGCTCTACCACCCTTCACTTCATGTCATCGTTCGGGCCTTCATGGCTCTGTGACATGGCTATCCTAGAGGGTATTGCTACAACTTAGGAGCCCATGCAGAATCGTCCTCTTGCCATGACGATGAAAAGCGTCCAATCTCAAGAGTGTAGCAGGAAGCCTACAATGTTGGAGTCAATTTCCAGGAAAACACTCCACAACGCTTCCAAAGGAAACTGAATGAGGTCGAAGCCAAGGCCAGTGTGGAGCAAAACATGATGATAGACTTGGAGGTGGCAGAAGCTACAACCCGAGCTTGAGAGTTTGTGTACTAGAAAACTATAGAATTATATTAGCATATCAAAACTTTCATGGAATAGATGCTCCAGAACAGGGAAGATGCCCAAAACACTATTCAGTGGTAGCTCAATGGCCTCCACTTGTGTTAGAGTTTAAGCTATTATTAGGTTTCTTTTCAATTCACTAGATAACCATAGCATAGATAGGATCACTGAGAAATACACAATCACAAGAGACACATCATTTATCTTGGGAAACCCTCATGGGGGAGAAAACCCAACAAAAACTTCCTTAATATAGATAGCCAATACAATGCCAAGAGAATAAACTAAACAATACAGAAAGTCCTCTCCCAAGTATGTGCCTCTCTCTCTCTTCCTTCTTCTCCAAATGTAGCTCCAAACTTGCACTCTGATGAATAAGTGAGTGAGTGAACAAATGAGGCGCTAGCCTCTCTTATTTATACAATCTGGCAGGCACTGAAGTGAGGTGTCTTTTCACTGGCAGGGCTGACTTTTCATTCTAGGTGGTTATAACCACTTTAATATATTATGGGGCCAACTTTTCATTTAGCCTATTACAATTAGGGTTTGACCAATCCGCAAAAGGGGATTTGGTCATTTACAATACCTGACATGATCAATCTGCAAAAGAGGATTGATCTAATGAATAATACATCAATAATAAATATAATACTCTTTGTAGTTACATTATTTCAACACTCCCCCTTAACAACAAGGGTATTCTACAACAAAATTAGGCGAGAGAGAGGGCAACATCATCAACAACATCTTGGAACATTGACTGGCATATCTATAAATCATCAGACGTTTTTTCTCATCATCAATATCATCATTCACAACAAGGAGCTGGAATGGTATCATCATCCTCATCAACATGAGGCTAAGGTAACATCATCATCATCTTCAGTGTGAGGCTAAAGTAACATCATCATCTTCGGCATGAAAGATGAAGTAGCATCATCATCATCATAATCATCTTCAGCAAGGAGTTGAAGTGGCATCATCATCATCATCTTCAACAAGAAGTTGAAGTGGCATCATCATCATAAAATGCATCGACATGGATTAGTATAACACTAATACATCATCATCATCAATAACAACACAAGGTTGATACAACATCAAAAACAACAATATCACAGCACAAAGGCTGGAGCATCATCAACAACAACAACATCACAACACGAAGGCTGGAGCATCATCAACATCAACACTAGGCTGAGAGTATTCAGCATGAGCCTAGCATCACAGCATGAAGCTGGCTACACAATATCATCAGTACGAAGCCGACATCATAGCGCGAGGCTGACACATCATCACAACACAAGGTTGGCATGTCATCAACACGAGGTTGGCATCACAACACTTAAGTTGGCACATCATCACAGCACGAGGCTGGCACATCATCACAGTACGAGGCTGGCACATCATCAAAACACAAGGCTAGCATATCATCAACATGAAGCTGGCATCACAACACTAGGCTGGCACATCATCACAACAATTAAGTTGGCATCACAACACTAGGTTGGCACATCATCACAACAATTAAGCTGGCACATCATCACAACAATTAAGATGGCACATCAACACGACAATTAAGTTGGCATATCAACACAACAATTAAGCCGTCACATCAACACATCAATTAAGCTGGCACATCAACACAACAATTAAGCTGGCACATCAACACAACAATTAAGTTGGCACATCAACACATCAATTAAGCTGGCACATCAACACTACTCCTCCTTTCGAGGGAGGTCCTTTTGAACTATACCAAGCTTATCTTGAAAGTGCTCAAACTTTACACGAGATAGAGGCTTGGTCAACACATCATAAACATGTTCATATGTTCTAACATACTGGAGTTTTATAGCTCCTCTCTGCATCATATCATGGGTGAAGTGATATTGGATCTCTGTGTTTTTCGACTCATCATGAAACATATGGTTCTCCATCATTTTTATACAACTTGGTTATCACATAGAATCACGGTGGCTTCCATCTCTAGATCAAATAGATCGGTCAACAACATCTGAAGCCATATGGCTTCACAACTGGTAAAACATGCAACACTGTATTTCGCTTTTGTCGTGCTTGGAGAAATACTGAATTGCTTCCTACTCTGCCATGAGATCATGGCTGACCTCAAACAAAAACAACATCCTGAAGTGCTCTTTCTATCATAAACAATTCCAGCTCAATTTGAATCTGTGTAACCACTTAGTCTGAAGTCAAGATCTCTAGTATAATAGAGACCAAAATTCAACATACCCTTAAGGTATCTCATCATATGTTTTGCAACACCAATGTGAACACGTCTGGGTTCTACTGAATACTGACTCAAGGAAAAACATATATCTAGCCTGGTATTCATCAGATACATCACTGAACCAATAATCTATCTAAACAAAGTAGCATCAACCAATTATGACGAGGTATCTACCAGGAGCTTCAACTTCGTTTCCATGGGTGTGTACATGGATTTTCATTTCAACATGTCAACCCTTTTCAATTTTAACTGCATACTTCCCTTGGTTAAGGAAGATCTTCTCTGTGCTCTGCCAAATTTCAAGACCTAAGAGATAATGCATTTAGGTCTTCCATCAAACTCTGTGGCGAGCTTCTTCTGCAATATGTGATGAGATTTTCTTCATCTTGTCAAGAATACATCACCTACATATAGTAGTAACATCATTGGCTCACCATTCATAACCTTGAGATAAAGGTTATGTAATTATCCCAAGCCAAATTCTGATTTGGAATCACCAACTACCACTGGTTTGTCGATGTGCAGGTGTTTATTGAGTTATTAAGTGCATATAAGATTCATTCAACACATGAAGATCATCATACATTCAAGATATAGAAGCACAAGCGAAGATCTGACCCTTTTATTATAAGCAATGTAGGATCAATACAATAGATGGCCGATCTGGCATAAACCTCAGATGGTCGTACAAACAACAGATATGAGCTGCTACAAAATGCTCCTGACAATACAAAAGAAGCCTCTAAAGGCTGGATAAGTAATGAATACCAGTACCAAGCAGATCTGAATGTCAAACCCTCCAACTAGAGAGTGTCGCGCTCCAAGTGGAGACTGAAGCCCTCGATAATTCGGCCCTGATGGAAGAATGCTCCAAATGAGCCCAAACTCGGTCAAGTAATAGATCAGGGTAGTGGGATCCTCCTCCTGAAGTTTCAAACCCAACATCCAAGGCAAACCTCTCCAACTGCGGAATCTTCTAAGAGAGTTGCTCCCTCCTGAATAGCTCAATCGAACCCTCCTCAATGGTATGGTGCGCCCTTGC
>ML795707.1:546886-563512 GCA_009831015.1 Picea engelmannii | reverse complement strand
ATATATATATATATATATATATATATATATATATATATATATATATATATATATATATATATATATATATATATATATATATATATATAACGAGTAATTTATTGAAGGTTTAACTTGAATAATAAGAAGTATGATATATAATGCCATAAATAAAGCATTGATTGCATTAAAGCGTTCCAAGAAAGAAATGGTTCTACAACCAGGGAGAATCATGGATAGGAGTTATGACACACTCGACTGGGTGAATCATGGAGAGGAGTTATGACACACTTGACTGCCAAATAATTTTTAAGAACATCAAGATCTTGCTCTCTACCTAAGGATCTTTACCTATCCCACTCATTTTGTACCCTCTAAATGAAGCATGAAATCGAATGCAAAGTAGCAGTTGATCCAAATCACTCTTGCATGAATAGATCTTGCATGAATAGATCTTAAGAGTCTTAGGCAACATCTATATTCTTGGTCGAAATTCCAGCAAATAAACCATATATTGTTTTATTCTCCATTTCGATGGCTTCCTCAATAATATGAAAACATCTTTATAAAAGTTGTAAAAATCAATTAACTATAATAAAAGTCACAACTAAAGATAGCTTAAAATATCGCAATGTAAAGTCAATATCACATGAACAAAAATCTTACCTAAACTTGAAAATGAACATGACTGGTCCAAATACTTCTTGGCCAATCTTCATGTACTCCTAATACATCAAAGAAAAAAACTCAATTATAAAACATGAGAGAAAACGTAACGTGTTGCCATTCTTTTGACCACTTTTTTAAATGTCGTTTTCATTGTACATATTAAAGTTTTATTTATATTTTGAAAATACAGATCTTCCATTAACTCTTAATTTATTATTCCATTTGTAACCTACATGGTTTTTCTAAATTTTATTAATTTATTATTCCATTTTAATCTACATGGTTTTTCTAAATGTTATTGTTTAAAACTATTGTAAAATAAAAAATATGTCATCTAGTTGTATAGTGTTCAGTAAGAGCACTTGCACATGGGAGAAAATATCAGTTCAATGCAAAATCCTTTCTCACCAATGCCTGCCTATCGTTATTTTTTCTCTCTTGCTTGCCATGCTCTATGGATTCCAATATTTTTTAAACTGTATCCTGTTAATATGCTCAGAGAAGGAAGACTTTGCATTGTAACTGTTGCAAAGTAAAATAGACATGAATGTTGAGGATATATTTGTATAATCATACTATTGTCAACAATTTGAATTGCTCCTTTTCAGTTTACCTAGCCAAAATAATCGATCCATATGGATACTTATTGCAACACCAACTTTTTCTCAAAACCGATGAGCACATTAAGAACACTAGGTGGAAGCCCCGCATGTGGCAATAAGAAAACAATGGAAAATTTTCATAAAAAACTTCTTTGGGATAAGATATAATTTTTTACGTCAACAATGGAAAGATGGATATAAATTTTAGAAACATTAAATGACTCACCTCCTGGCCATATGCCCACAATAAAGTGCAATTAGAGGAGTTTGTTTTGCATGTTTGATAACTTCAGTGAATCCAAAAGCCAAAATGGGAGACATTTTAGTGAATCCATGGTATAATCTATCCAAGCACTTCAATGGGCTCATCAAATGTATATCCAAGACAATGCCCTCCCATTTTTAATGTTTCCCATGCATTTTATTAGCTACTCTTGTAGATGCCATGATAATTCATGACAATTTATTTTATATATTATAATTATGTAGAAACCATTCAATATAGTGTTGGTTGCATTTCCATAGATGTGTAAGTCAACATAATATTTTTAAATAGATCATTATGAATAAATGAAATGAAAGCATTTATTTCTCGAAAAACATTGAGAAACATTACTGCATATGTACTTGGATAACACGATGGCATTTGAATTATGTTTTTGCCAGACATTACCTTACAACTAAAACTATGGGTGACCAATATCCAACTTTTTACGCAACATTGAATTCTACAAATCCGATGACCTATAATCCACCTGTAGCAACATTCAATATTACGTAGCAATCTAGATATTGCTTACCAAAACTGTGATCCTGATAAAAAGCCTACATCATGCGTACAAATATAGACCCCATACATAAACCCCATACATACCACATAAGGAGCTTGTATAGACCCATACATACCACATACAAAGGATCCTACGACATTGACGTGGTGACCCTCCATCTCGACGACATGACAAATATCGGTCGATTGGATGAAAAAACAATTTAATGCTTACCATGTATGCTGTAGTTCATTGCCATACATCTCAACACGTACAATTCCATTAAACATTCCATTAAAACCCCTAGATGAAGGAATGGATAGGGGATTTGAATGCACGTTTCCATCCTACTGATAACACTTCAAAGTTCAGTGCATCACTAAAAAACCACTTAAGTTTCATATCTAATCATCGATAGACCCAAGAACCTGGACATAGAATTTTCAACAAGAGTGGAAGAAGATGAAGCCAAGTGAACGATGGGCATCAAACTATTAGGACCCAGAACCTCACAGTGGTCGGCACATTTGAAAAAATTATTAATGCACACCATCATGGACGAAATAAAACCCTAAAGTTTTCAACCAATAATTTGTAAGATAAATATTTTTTTTTAATTTTTTAAATTACAATAAAAATACTCTAAAGTTAAACATTGCAAATCAGGGAAAAATTTATGGTCAAATATTGAACTAACATGGAGTCAACGAGTGACTCATTGCTATAGTCCCACGCCTTTCGACAAGACTAATAAGGGTGATATTAATATATTGAGGATTGTAAGAAAGATTGTATCCAGAAAAGTGAGATATATTTTATAGTTTAATAGAATAGAGACATTTAAAGTCTAAAGTCTAGTTTAAAGTTGATGTGATATGTGTATAATTTGACTCAATATAACATTAAAAAAAAAACCTTGGTATGATGAGATGCCTAACATCTTTTTTATGATCAAAATATAATAACTAAAATAAACCTGCAATGCCATTTTTTTCAAGAAAAGAATTCCAAGAATTAATTATAAACACACTAGCATAAATCCACCTTAAATTGGGGTCTTTTAAACACTAATATATTTGCACCTCAATTTATTTTTTATCCCTCTTAGCGCTTAATAAATATATCGTTAAAATAAATCTACACTTGTATCTTTCCATTTTCATTTGAACATTATTATCTCGATCCTTCTTCTCTCTTGTCATGTTTCTCCGATTTATGTTGAACAATCATGGGATTAGGTAGATCAAAGATCTAGTATTCCAAGAGAGAGGTGGTGTCTAAAACACATCATTATAACACTTAAGCACAACTAAGCATAGATCAACATACAAAGAAGTGTAAGAAACCAAAATATTTCCATACACAACAAACACACTTTTTCATGCTAGGTTAGCCCATAAGGCCATCTTATATAGATTCAAGATGTAGCCAACTCCCTTGAAGTGAGAAATATGAGGTCCACATAGATTGTTTAGGGTGCATAATGAACTCCTTAATTTCTACCCTGTTTTGCACATCGGTCAATTGTTTTGTTTTAATTTCTCAGCTAGTTGAATGCTTAGTTCATCATCTAGTCAATCTTGTAGCCATATCCTTAGTCAACCTCTTAGTTGACATCTCATTCAACCTCTTAGTTGACATCTCATTCAACCTCTCAGTTGACATCTTAGTCAACCTCTTAGTCAACTCTTATAGGCATCTGCAAATTGTCGACTCACTATCTCTAGAAGATCTAGAGATGTGATGAAATTGCAAATCATGTTGTTCCAACACTACCCATCAACATAATTCTCTGGAGATTTAGAATTTGAAATTACTTCTGCACACACCCCATCCCCCCCATAATTGCAGCTTCATGAAGCTCAATAATAGCTCAAAGTTTCACAAAATTAGCGTTTGAGAGAGGATTCATAAAGATATCAACAATCTAACCATATATCCTATTATAAATGAGATTCACACCATTTTCTTGCATTAATTGTCTCAAATAGTGAGCATTAAGCTCATGATTAAGATCTACATGCTTCGTTTTATTTTGTGCAATATGATTCTACAACCTGTATCATACTTTGATTATGACAATACACCATAGCCAATTTATCAACTAGAATTCCAAGTTCACCCATAAGATGTTGAATCCACACAAATTATGTGCCAACATGCACTGCACCATGCTATTATACTTTTGTGGTTGATAAATAAGGATATCAAAAAGTTGTCAATAGAGTGTAGCATCACCTTTCGGAGAATCACATTCCTTGTTTAGCTTCACTCCCAATTGATAAGCCATAGCACAAGGTTTATATTCTTCCATCCTAAACTTCTATAAAAGGTTCAACACATATTTAGGTTTATAAATAAAGATACCATCATCCATATGTAAGAATTGGATGCCCATTTCCCAAAAAGAAATGGTATAGACCAAAGTAAGTGATTTCAAATGTATATGCTAGCTATTTCTTCAAACCCAAAATTAAATTTACATTGCTTCTAGACAATTAAATCATCTACATACAATGCAACAAACAATATTTCATCTTTTACATGTAGTACATAAACACTATGACATAGCATTTGAAACTGAGGTCGAGGAAAAAGAGATCAATCTTCTCATACCATGCCTTGGGGGATTGCTTCAAGCCATGCAAGTATTTCTTCGGTTGGCACACAAGATTCACATGCTTCTCAAAACTAGGGGGTTGCTCCATATAAATTTCTTTAGTGGGATCACCATAAAGAAAAACACTTTTGACATCGATATGGTGTACCTACCATCCAAAGAGGGTAGCACATGAAAGAATTAGCCAAACAGAGTGTCTTTGAAATTAAGGAAAAGGTATTAGTGTAGTTGATGCCTTCTTGTTGAGAAAATACCTTAGCCACCAAATGGTTCTTATGTCTCACAATGACACCTTCAGATATTTGGTCTTGTAGACCCATTGACATTTACCCAAATTATTTCCTTGCATTCAAGGAACTAAGCTCCACGTGTCATTCTTCATTAAGGAATTATACACATTAGCCATAACATTTCCCCATTTAGGTCAACCATGTGCATCTACATATGTATCTGGATCACATGTCTAAAACACATGCCATTAGAGCAACACTACCATGCTGTTTTTTACTTCTAGTTTTTCTTGAGTCGTTGATGTTTCTTGCATTAGATCTCGTAGCTTTAATTATCTTGGAAACCCATTTGGGAGGACAAGATCCAATTGTTGAAGAAGTTCACGTACCAAGTTTATCATTTGTGGATTGAAAAGGGGCCTTGAATCTTTCACAGGGCAACAAGATTTATGCATTCCACCATCCCTTTTGTCTTAAAAGTATTCATATTAATCTTCTTCCTTAGTTGGTGGTGCAATTATGGTCAACACATATGATACCATATACCTTGCCTTAAGCTCTTTATAGTCTCCAATGCACTCTAATTGGCCATCCACAAAAATACGCATTGGATCATCGAGCACCTCTGCCTCATCTAGAGAATGCATTGTTAGAATGATTTTTTAGTTTCCCTTTGCCTACTTCACATTATTCTAGAGTTTTCTTCAGGATTCTTGATCCAACCCTATACTGGGATCATCCATATACATAACTTGAATATAAATAGTTTCCCTATATAAGGTTCAAATTGAACCAAAATTCCACACATAGTAGTGATTTTCTAGAGTTAAACATGCAAGGATGAAGCTTGAATGTTAATAATCACATGAGTGCCTCCCTAACTATTGTTCCACTTTGATCTAGCACCATGAAAAGAGGGTGACAATTATTTTCAATGAGTTAAACTAATGCTACGTTCTGTGCTTATCAATGATGGTTCCTTTTGACTATTGTTACACATCAATTATGTGTGCATAAAACAACCCCATTGAGAGATATACAACAATTCCTTGCTCTAAGCCATTATACATTGATCTTGTGCGATGGAAAAAAATGCCAAAGTCAGCTTAATAAAAAATTGAAGTGGTGTTCCCTCTTTGATACCTGTTACTCTCTTTTGGTTGTTATTTCATGGATTTAGATAGGATAGCATTAGGAGAAATTTGAGGTCTAAAATGGGTCTCATAAGGAAAATAATAAAAAAATAGTTAAAATAATAACATAAGAGTTACAAATTTTCAAAGGGAAAAAAAGGAAACTACTTTTTTTAGTTGTATTTTTGACTTATCCCCTTATAGGTTTATTCAAATTTCATGTGTAGGCACTTGTTGGATGCAGAATTAAATTACGCATCAAACGAGTACCCACTATACATACTTTTTATAGACCCACTATGAGATACATTGGAAATACATGAAAAAATGTATTTCTTGAAAAGAAACACATTTTGTTTTTCATGTATTTCCAATTTATCTCATTGTGGGTCTATCATGAAACGAAATAAATTTGTTTCAATTATTTCCAATTTATCTCACTATGGGTCTATCAAAAGTATGCAGAGTGGGTACTCATTCAATGTGGAATTTAAGTCTGCATCCAACGAATGCCTACAGTTGAAATTTGAGTAAACCTATAAGGAGATAAGTAAAAAATATAATTAAAAAAATAGTTTTCTTCCTTTCCCTCCAAAAATATTTACCCTTATGGTTGACATCATAATTTCAAATCCTATTGGTTCTTTAAAAGTTTATTTTGATAGTATGTTTTTTGTTTTGAGGCCCATTTTTTACCTCAAAATTCCCTTAATGCACTATTACAAGTGGTAGTGATGTTCTTCCCAGAACTTGCCTTTGATCCTAGTTTTCAATATTGAGTTTGGATATTAAAGTTGTCCATAAGAAAATTTCCTCACCTGAGACTCCCTAACTGTTGTGTTCCAAACAATGAAATTTTTTCATTTTATGAATGTGTTGGCCAATGTGGTGGATTGAACTCCACATCATTGACTCTAAATATATCAAAGTTAGAATTTGCATTATATAGCATTGACCTTACCTCACTTAAAGGCATCAGATGCCTATAAAAACTATGATGGATGAATGAAATGTCATTTCCCTTTTCCAATTAGGTCATTCATGTCTGCAAGAGCTCTTACTAACTTTGTTAAACAAAAAATATTTCTATATTGTAGTGTTAATCAAGAAACTAAATCTTATGTAATCCTTGCTTCTTGTTGTTGAAATTTTGGTATGCTTGTTTAACCATAGACAATGTCACATCATTGTCACCCAACCATAATGATGTAGACCCCCCTTCTCTCCTAAGGACTACGCGACCTCCCAGTCTAGGGTCGATCAAGAAACTGAGTCTGATTGACTCTTTGGCCCTCAAAAATCTCAAATCCACTTAACATAACCTATTTCCCTTAAAGCACATGTTATATGGAACCCACAGATTTCTCCTTAATGTCTTTAAGCTTCAGTGTATTTAGACGCTAACTCGCCTGGTTAAGCCCCTCCCTTTATGTGACCAAGGTTGTGACCAGTCGCCTAATCGAAAGGTGCGTCGTGACTTCACGTATCAGGCCTTTGGATGCGAGTCACTACGACTCTCCCAACTTCTGAAATCCCAACAGGAGCCTAGCGCATGCTAGCCCCTCTATTCCCCTTCATTGATGTGGCTCTTCTCTATGACTGTGGGTCAATATTCGAGCACTTCGTGATTTCTTGTATCGTGATTTCACGTCTCATGAGTTCACACTTCATGTCTTCATAGATGCTCAACAGTCCAGGTCTCTTCTCGAACCGACGACTCAGATCAAATCTTCGCGGTTTCGAGTTTCGCGATTTCCTCAAACTCTTACCTATGATTTCCCAAGTTGCAAAGTCCTGACAAAACCAGATCTATGGTTCAAATCCCTCCTTCGATCAACGACTGTGATATTTTCGCAATTTCGTGATTCACGACTTTGGAGTCTCCTTGCCTCCATTCTCCTGATAGTCGAAATTGAGATGGTGCTGGATCAACGATCCAGATCTCCCCTTTTATCAACGGCTCATATCATGTCGCGATTTCGCATTTCATGTGTCCTGTCACCACGTGTCCTCCTTGACAATGGACGGTCTCAGTAATTTTGGTACAATCTATAGTTGTGATCTTTTCACAATTTCGTACTTCATGAATCCTCACAACTCTGCTCTTTGACCTTTCCATTCTGCGAGTCATCAAATGATAATCTCTCGCCACATGTCCTGTCATGATGGACGGTTTCAATGATTTTGGAATTTCGTGACCTTGTTCCTCCTGTGTATGTTCAAAGATTTAATGTTAGTGAACTTTACCTTGATCAGACGGCTATGATCCATTTGTGCTCAGATCGAATGGTTGAGATATTTCCTCCTATGCACTTGCTCCTCGTTGTTTGGACATTGATTGGATGTTCTAGATCTTCCCTCTAAACTAAATATTTCTTCAGACTTAGATGATTTTCGAAAAGATTTAAAGGCTTTGACCTTTATCCTTCCTGCGAGTCCATTTCTTGGATCTTGTTCGCGCTTCTTGGAAAGTTCTACTCCTCCTAATCTTGATCTCTCCAAAGATTTTGATCTCCCAAGCACTTCTTGCTTTTCTGGAAAATCCGTCAACTCAGATCCAAAGATTCTTGAAAAGAATCCTTTCTTGCCTCCCTGACGTTCTTCCTCTCTCGTCCTTTGACATTTTTACTGAGTCACTTCGAATCTTCTTTGAATTCCAGGTCTGTGCACTCTTTGCAACAGATCTTTACACAAGAATCGAGTTCTTGCGAAGACTGTGCACTCCTTGCGGTAGTCGCTTTACACTTCCTGCAAATAAATACTTACGCTATTTCTCCTGACCTTTATGAGTCGAAAAAAGCCCTCTCAATGCACCCCTTGCAAACTGTGTGTGTACCTTGCATCGACTCATGAAGATTTTTTTTTTTAAATTCTTATGCAAGAATTTCAAAGATACATACACTCGTAGCAAGATTCATTCATTCTTGAAAAGATTAAGACAACAACAGAGAAATTGCAAACACTATTCACACCATACATTGGATCAATTTTTCTCTGTTATCTTCATTCAAAATCAAGAAAATGGTTACAGCTAAAATCAAAGAAACAACTACTACTCTGAGATTCCTACTTGTTCATAATTCTCGTAACCCCTCCTTTGGGCGTACAAAATCTCTCTTTATACAAAAGAAACAAACTAACTACTATCTAATTGTGGTTACATTGAGACTAGGGTTAAGATCCAAATTCACACGTGCTCATTTTGTCTCCACGCGTGTGATCTTTCCTCTTTTGTTTTCTATCACTTCAAAAGAATTACAATACTGGCTAGCATTCGAGACTCTGGATTGGCTCTCAGGTACTGAGTTTTCCTGCCATGTGTACTTGTTGACGATGATCCTGCATCATACTCCCCCTGGAAAACAATTCATGGACCCCTGTCCATGAGCTCTTGTACTGACTTTCCATGCTTCGGGATATCAACTTCACTTTCCCAACTGGCGTCTTCTATTGGGTGTCCCTTCCACTTGACCAGATATTCAAAATAGGTCTTCCTCTTGGTCTTCTTACTAATCCTTTGATCAACGATCTTTTCCATCTATGTTTTTTCTGCTATAGGCATTTGTTTCTCCCACAGAATCTTCCCTTGATCTGTTGATCCCTTCGTGTCATGCTTCCTATAAGGATACAAGTCTGAGACATTGAATATGGGTGATATTTCCACATCATCTGGTAGCTCAATCTCATAGGCTTTGGCATCAAACTTCCTCAAGATCTTACATGGTCCTATCTTCTTCATCTTTAGCTTGTTATATGTCCTCCTAGGGAACCTTTCCTTCCTGAGATGTGCTAGAACCTGATCTCCTATTTCAAATTGGAGTTCTCTGCGATGTTGATCAGTTCTGCGTTTGTACTCTTGGCTAGAATTCTGAAACTACCCTCTGATTTGGCTATGGAGCTTTTGCATTTTTGCAGCAAAATCTTCTGCCCCAACGCTTCTGATCTCACTCTGTTCCAAGTATCTCAACTCAGATACTCCCCTGGGTTGCATTCCATACAATATTTGGAACGATCTCTTCCCAGTGCTCCTTTTTGGTGAGTTATTGTATGCAAATTCTTCTTGTGGAAGAATATGATCCCATTGATTATGGTGCTCAGTGACTAGACTCCTCAATAAGTTTCCCAAACTTTTGTTTACCACCTCATTTTTCCCATCTATCTGTGGGTGATAATCTAGGTTGAAGGACAAATCTGTCCCCAACTTCTTCCACAGTGTTCTCCAAAAATGACCAACAAATTTTGTGTCTTTGTCCGAGACAATGCTTCGGGTAGGCCGTGAAGTCTCACAACTTCCTTGAAAAATAGGTTTGCAATATGTGTTGCATCACTGGTCTTCTGACATGGGATAAAGTGTGCCATCTTGGAAAATATATCCACCACCACAAATATGGAATCACATCCTCTTTGTGTTCTTGGCAGTCCCAACACAAAATCCATGCTTATTGCATCCCACAACCTCTCTGGTGTGGGCAATGGTTGATACACTCCAATGTTCTGTATTTTACCTTTTGCATGTTGGCAAATTTTGCATCTGTTCATGAATTTTATTACATATGTTCTCATACTTGGCCAATAGTATGAACTGCTCAACTGCGCAAATATCTTATCATGGCCGAAATGTCTAGCCAATCCTCCATTATGTTTTTCCTTCAAAAGGTTATCCCTCATTGAAAACATTGTTATGCACAATTGATTGCCCTTAAACAACAATCCCTCTTGAATCATATACTCTGTCCACTGGCTCCTATCTCTCAGCACAAGATTCATGCATGCTTCGTATGCTTCCTTGAATTCTAGATCATCACTGTACATTTCCTCAAGGTGTTCAAACCCTAAGGCCTTTACCTGAAATTCCTGCAGAGTCAAACATCTCCTTCTCAATGCTTCAACAACTTTGTTAGAATTCCCAGCAATATGTTTATGAAAAAAGTTAAATTCTACATATACTCAATCCACTTCGCATGCCTTTGATTCAATTTTTCCTGTTTGGTTATGAATTGTAAAGATTGGTTATCTCTATACAAGAAAAATTCTTGTGGGACAAGGTAATGTCTCCATTTCTTCAGGGCTTGGATTATGGCATACAACTCTTTGACATAGGTGGAGTATTTTCTCTTAGTCTCACTTAGCTTCTCGTTGAAGTAAGGAATAGGTCTATTGTCTTGCATCAAAAATCCTCCAATTTCAACACCACTTGCATCACACCTTACTTGAAACGTCTTTTCAAAATTTGGCAAGACCATAATTGATCGCTCCGTTACTTTCTCCTTTAGTGTATTGAAGCTCTTCTCAACCTCCTCTATCCATTTAAAATACTTGTGCCTCTTCTTCACTGTATCAATCATTGGTGCAAAAATTCCATTGAAATCTCTGATGAACTTCCTATATAAACTTGCTAATCCATGGAATCTTCTTACCTCAAACATGCTCCTCAGTGATGACCATTCTTTGATTGCTTTCACCCTCTCTAGATCCATCTTCAGTTCATTTGAAGAGATCACAAAAGCCAAGTAAATGAGTTATGTCTTCATAAAAGAGGACTTCTTCAGGTTTATCAACAACTTCTCCTATCGTAGTCTCCTCATCACTAATGTTAGGTGCCTCAAATGCTCCTCTTTAGTCCTACTAAAGATCAATATATCATCTAGATACACAACCACAAACTTGCCAATGAAATCTTTTAGTATTTCATTCATCAACCTCATAAAAGTACTCGGGGCATTGGTTAAGCCAAATGGCATAACAATCCACTCATACAAACCTTCATTTGTCTTAAAGGTTGTCTTCCACTCATCACCTTCTCTCATTCTAATTTGGTGATATCCACTTTTCAAATCTATCTTAGAAAATAATTTTTCTCCACTTAAAAAATCCATCAAATCATTTATTCTTGGCAAAGGGAATCTATACCTGATAGTGATTTTATTGATGGATCTCAAGTCTATACACATTCTCCATCATCCATATTTATTTGGACTCAACATAGTTGGCACTGTGCATGGACTCAAGTTCTCTCTGACCAAATGCTTGTCTAACAATTCCTGGACTTGGTTCTTTACCTCCTCATTCTCTCGAGGTGTCAGTCTGTAAGATGCTTTGTTTGGTAGACTTTCTCCTGGTATCAAATCGATATGATTAATGATACCTTTGATGGGTGGCAATGAGTTAGGCAGCTCATCCACCACTATGTCAGCAAAATTATCCAATAATTCCTGAACTTCTTCAGGAAAATCATCCATTGAAGAACTTGTAAGGATAACTCTGGGTTTCCTCACCACAACAAACTGCATCTCCTTTTATTTTTTGACTTCTTTCAGGAGTTCATTCCCCCTCATGAGGAGTATGCTTGTGCTAGCTTCCCATTTCACTTTCTTCTCCTCTATTGGCAACAATATGTGTGTCCTACCATTCTTCTCCAAGGTGTATGTATTCTTCCTCCCATAATGAATACCATTCCTATCAAATTGCCATGGTCTTCCCAACAAAATATGGCATACATCCATGGGAATTACATTACACACAATTTCATCTCTATATCCTCCTATATTAAATTCAACCAAGCATTGTTTAGTAACCATTACCTGGTATCCTTTCTACAACCATGAGACTTTATATGGCTCTGGGTGTGCAGTTGTCTCTAGCTCCAATTTCTCCACCATCTCCATGGATACTAAGTCATCAGTGCTCCCACTGTCAATTATCACCTTGCATACTTTGTCTTTAGTCTTGCAAGCTGTCCTAAATAGATTGTTCCTTTGTATCGGATTTTTAACTTCTGCCTCTAGTTTTAAGAGAACCTTTCTCATCATCAGGGATGTTCCATCCTCTTCTCCCTCTGCTTCAACATTCTCTCTTTGTGCTTCCGAAATGTGAGCTTCTCCTCCTTTATTTTTCTTGGGGAATTCCCAAGACATGTGCCTTGTATTTCCACATGCATAACATCTTATTCCTCCTCTACCTCTTCCTCTAGAAGAGTTTCTTCCACCACCCTGTCTTCCTCGGGAAATTCCTCCTCTTTCTGAGTGACTGTGTGGAGTTCCAACCTCGTCTTTGGAATTATGCACCTTGTTATGGGAAACTCCCTTACCTTTGTTTGGGGTTGATATTTTACCTCTACCTCGCTGGCTTTGTTTTCTGGCCAACTTCTCTTCTTCCTTCAGTGCAAACTAATAAGCGTCCTCCACCGTCATTACCGACATCATGCTGAGCTCATCTTGAATTTTGTACTTCAGGCCATTCATATACCTATAAAATTTTTCTTTGTCCCGCTCTCTTTGTCCAAATATGATGTTCATCTTGTAGAACTCCTCTGTGTTTTCTTTGACTGTCATACCCTTCTGTCTTAGGTTTTGCAGCTTCCTGAATAGATTGATCTAATAATATTTGGGCATGAATTTAGCCTTCAGTTTGGCTACCATTCTGTCCCAATTCTTTATCTTTTATTTGCCTCTACTTCTCTTCTCAACCTACAGTTCATCCCACCACAGTGTTGCATGTCCTTTAAGCCTGGTGACATGATGTCTCACCCTTTTCTCCCCATCAACCTTACCCAATCCAACAACTCTTTAGCATCCAAATTGCCTTCATACATTGGGACCTCTATCTTGGCTCTAGCTCCCAATCTAACAAATTCTCTTAGCAAGCATTCTTCGACAACGTGTTCCCTGATAGATTCTTTGGCTTCTACATCTTCACTCTCTACATCACTAATGTCTCCAACATTAGGTGCTCTTCTCTGCACTGCTTCCATTGCTTCCAACCTTTCACGAAGTTCTCGCATCTCTCTTTCTACAACATGATTGGATAAAGGTGGCTCCCCTCATCTCCTTGGCAACATTGTGTTGACTGTCTCTTACACACAAAGTACAAATTCAAGTTCTTTTTCTCCTTCCCCTTAAATCTACAGATGAAAATCAGCTTTGATACCACTTGATCCAGACCCCCCTTCTCTCCTAAGGACTGCATGACCTCCAGGTCTAGGATCGATCAAGAAACTGGGTCTGATTGACTCTTTGGTCCTCAAGAATCTCAAATCCACTTAACACACCCTCTTTACCTTAAAGCACAGGTTATATGAAACCCGCGGATTTCTCCTTAACGCCTTTAAGCTTCAACATATTTAGATGCTAACTCTCTTGATTAAGCCCCTCCCTTTATCTGACCAAGGATGTGACCAGTCGCCTCATCGAAAGGCGTGTCACGAATTCATGTATTGGGACTTTGGATGTGAGTCACTCTGACTCTCCCAACTTTTGAAATCCCAACAGGATCCTAGCGCATGATAGCCCCTCTATTCCCCTTCACATATGTGGCTCTTCATTATGACTGTGGGCCAATCTTCGAGCACTTCGTGATTTCGCGTATCACGATTTTTCATATCGTGATTTTGCATCTCATGAGTTCAGACTTCACGAGTTGTCTCCCTATATGCTTAATGGTCCAGGTCTCTTCTCAAACCGATGGCTCAGATCAAAGCTTCGTGGTTTTAGGTTTCGCAAGTTCCCTGAACTCTTACCTCTGATTTCTCGAGTTGCAAAGTCCCGACAAAACTAGATCTATGGTTCAAGTTCCTCCTCCGATCAACAACTGTGATCTTTTCATGATTTCACGATTCATGACTTTGGAGTCTCCTTGCCTCCATTCTCCCAATAGCCTAAATTGCGATGGCACTGGATCAATGGTCCAGATCTCCCCTTTGATCAATGGCTCAGATCATATCGCGATTTCGTGTTTCATGAGTTATCGCAACTCAACCTTTGACTACTTCAAGTCACAATTCAACGAAATGATGATATCTCTCCATGTGTCCTCCTTTACAATGGACGGTCTCGGTAATTTCGAAATGATCAATGGCTGTGATCTTTTCACGAGTTCGCACTTCGCGAATCCTCAAAACTCTTCTCTTTGACCTTTCCAGTCTCCGAGTTAGTGAAATGTTGATCTCTCACCACATGTCCCGTCGTGATGGATGGTTCCGATGATTTCAAAATTTCGTGACCTTGTTCCTCCTGTGTACGTTGAAAGCTTTAATGTTAGTGCACTTTACCTTGATCAGATGACTACGATCCATTTTCTCTTAGATCGAACGGTTGAGTTGTTTCCTCCTCTACACTTTCTCCTCACTGGCTGGACACTAATCAGATGGTCTAAATCTTCCCTCTGAGCTAAATATTTCTTCAGACTTAGAATATTTTTGAAAGGATTTAAAGGCTTTGACCTTTATCCTTCCTACGATTCTATTTCTTGGATCTCGTTCGCACTTCTTGGTAAGTGCTACTCCTCCTAAGCTTGATCTCTCCAAATATTTCGATCTTCCAAGTACTTCTTGCTTTTCTAGGAAATCCGTCAACTCAAATCCAAAGATTCTTGAAAATAATCCTTTCTCACCTCCCTGGAATTCTTCCGCTCTCGTCCTTCGACTTATTTACAGAGTCACTTCGACTCTTCATCGTATTCCATGACTGTGCACTCTTTGCAATAGATATTTACATAAGATTCGAGTTCTTGTGACAAATGTGCACTCCTTGCGACAGTCGCTTTACACTTCCTATAAAGAAAGTCTTACGTTATTTCTCCTGAGATTTATGAGTCGAAATAGACCCTGTCAATGGACCCCTTGCGGACTACGTGTGCACCTTGATCCGGCTCACGAAGAAAAACGATTTTTAAATTCTTATGCAAGCATTTCAAAGCTACATACACTCGTAGAAAGATTCATTCATTCTTGAAAATATTAAGACAACAATAGAGAAATTGCAAACACTATTTACACCATACATTGGATCAATTTTTATCTATTATCTTCATTCAAAATCAAGAAAATGGTTACAACTAAAATCAAAGAAACAACTACTACTCTGAGATTCCTACTTGCTCATAATTCTCGTACCCCTCTGTTACACATTATTTTCGTCATCCCTATGACCGTTAATGATGTAAACCTATCTGTTTCCTTCATAGGGGTTAGTGGCCTGAGTTCCTGAAGAGAGAAGGAAGAAGAACTTTTTCTGAGAAAAGAAGTTGCATTTTCCTGTGTAAAAACCTTATAAAAAAGGAAGTTCGCAGGCTGCTTATGTATTAGGGTGTGAGAATGCCTGATTCTCGCAGGCTACATCATAGCTAGGGTGTGAACAGTTTGCAGGTTTCACTATAAGCAGGGAGCGAGAATGCTTACATGTGGGAAAAAGAGTGTTTCTCGAATCTTCTAGAAGGAGAAACTTCCATGGTGAGGTGGCATCCAAATGGTTTGGATCTTACTCGCTTTCATGATTTAGTGGGATGATCCTAACCTCCTCACCTTATCCTCTTCAACTTATAAAAGGAGAGGATCTCTCATGGAGAAGGGGTTCTTGAGCTTGTTATCTTTGGTTAGCTTGGAGCTTTTGGGGATTAGCTTGGATTGGATTCAGCTTTGAAGATTGTTAGCTTGGCTAGATGAGCCATTTTGTCAAGATAGATTGTGAATACTATTAGATCTGTACTCTCAAAATTCTTGGAGTGAAAGTGTGTGGGGAATGAAGGACAGTTGGAAGGGACCTTATGACATCAAGGCCATGGTTGTAATCTCTCTTTCACATTTAATATGATACAGTAATATGATTCTTTCCTATAAAGCTTGTTGTG
>ML795707.1:507979-546607 GCA_009831015.1 Picea engelmannii | reverse complement strand
CTAGGATGGTGATGGTGAGAGGAAGCGACATTTAAATGGTATGTCACTCATCCCTCTTTAGTTAGTAAATTCAATATCTAAAACTTAAGGAAAGCGTCATGTTCTGGTGTGTTTTGTTCTAGATCTAGGTGGATCTAGGGAGACCAGTTAGTGTCTGCACCTACTGATTTGTCCGATAACACCCTCCTTTGGGCGTACAAAATCTCTCTTTATACAAAAGAAAAAAACTAACTACTATCTAATTGTGGTTACATTGAGACTAGGGTTAAGCTCCCAAGTCACGCGTGCTCATTTTGTGTCCATGTGTGTGATCTTTCCTCTTTTGTTTTCTATCGCTTCAAAAGAATTGCAGTACTGGCTAGTGTTCGAGACTCCGGATTGGCTCTCAGGCACTAAGTTGTCCTGCCACATGTACTTGTTGATGATGCTCCTGCATCACATAGGCATTCACATATGCCACCCTTGATCACACTAACTTGTACTTAGAATAATTCTCGCAAGCCTACTCTAGAACCAACATATAAACCCTAGTTGTTAACTACAACAACAACTCAAGACAAGTAGAGTAGTCCTTCTCCAATGATAGAGGACAAGAGAGAGAGTCTCCATATCCACAGAATAAGTGCCATACACAACTGTAGCAACTGCAGATGCACTAGCCTCTCAACTTTGCGCCATACTTAGCAAGAACATCACTAAGAGTTTCACCAAGAGAATCCCTTGATAGTGCTAGAGAGAGACCAAGACCAAGAGATGACCATACACGCTTATTCCTCCTTACAACTGTAGCTACAACTCTCCACAAGACTTGCACTATGACTGGGTATCCAAATGAGATAAAATGTACTATGTATATACTAATCTATCTAGTGACTTTTCTGGATGAGCCAACCTGACTTTCTGGTAATTATATTTTCTGTTTATCTTTTTCATGTGGAGCCGACTTGTATTTCTGGAAGATAATATTCTAATATTATTTATTCTACTAGGCCAACTTGTATTCTAGGGTTTCCACACATCTGTTTAATGGTTCATTTGCTTCTGAAATATTCTATTCTAAGTCATAGGTTGCATGTGGAGGTTAGTACCTCCTGCAACTACCAAAACATCAACACTCCCTCTTATCTAGGGAGATATTAACTAAGATTTTCTTCATGTAGTGGTCTCAAACACATCCATCCATCTCACATGGAATGGGAAAGACTTGCATGGTCTTGCAGACTAGTCTACATGTAGAATCACCATAACCACTCAGTCTATCATATGATCAAACATATACAATATCTCCATCATAGCCACACATTAGCCATCTAGTTGGAAAACAACTCCAACACTACTTCTTGGACCTCCAACTAGTAACCGCCTATGCCACTGATTGACACTCTAACTGGGAATCATTTCTGACACTACAGGTCGAGATATAGTTCATACAAAACTAGTAACTCGTCAGCTCACATAGAATCTGACTCAAAAATTTAACACTCCCTCTTAACGAGGAAGGTATTCCTCTTGGCACGATCATCATCACTGCTCCTGCTCTTCTACACCCCTTGACCATTGTCTTGTTGAATTTCAAGAATCCATACATCATAAGAAGTTCTGCACTTTCACTGGACTAGTGTACCAGCCTTTGTTGGAGTATCATACCAACCTGTGGTGGGGTAACATACTAGCCTGCATTGGAGTAGCATACCAACCTATGATGGGGTAACATACTAGCCTACGTTGGAGTAGGATACCAACATGCGCTAGGGTAACATACCATCTTGCGTTGGAGTAGCATACCAACCTACGCTGGGGTAACATACCAACCTACATTGGAGTAGAATACCAACCTACGTTGGAGTAGCATACCAACCTACGTTGGGGTAACATACCATCCTGAGTTGGAGTAGCATACCAAACTGCGCTGGGGTAACATACTAGCCTACGTTGGAGTAGCATACCAACCTGTGCTAGGGTAACATACCAACGTGCGTTGGAGTAGCATACCAACCTGCTCTGGGGTAACATACCAGCCTACGTTGGAGTAGCATACCAACCTGCGTTGGGGTAACATACCAGCGTGCGTTGGAGTAGCATACCAACCTGTGCTGGGGTAGCTCCCACTAATGGGGATCACATGACCTCCCGCTACTTAGGAATACATAAATTCTCACTTATAGAGAAAAAAATTTGGACCAATCCAAGCTTGTCCTTGATAGAGGATTGTTCAAGATATCTGCTACATGTTCGTCGGTAGAAATATATTGGAGCAAGTGTATCATCATATTCTTCTCCCTCTTGCTGGGAGAATCCTCTAGACACAAATCAGGCTTTGTACATCTCTAGGATATTTATCTTCAACATGCTTGATCTTGTAGATCAACTTGGAAGTCACCATTGACTTCCCTTCTAGTCTCGGAACTAAGGAAAAGATATATATCCCAGTCCTTCTGACTAGCTTCCTACTTCGTCACTGTAGCAAAGTCTACTAAATAAAGGGAGTCTTCCCATAAGATCTCATATCTCCTCGAAGCCTCTGAAGCTTCCATTTAGCCTTCTCAACCCATGGCATTTGTCTATTAGTTTCGAAATATGTCTCTCTCTTTCATATGAATCTAAAATTTTCTGAGTCTCCTCGAAGCCTCTGAAGCTTCGATCTAGCCTTCTCAACCCATGGAATTTGTCTGTCAGTTTCGAAAGACACCTCTCTCTTCCATATGAATCTGAAAGTCTATGAGTCTCCATTCTCCCTCTGAATCTTGACTCCCTCTTAGTTTTTATAATCTTTGGATCCATATACTCCTCATGATATGGCTCATCAATGTTGCATCCTGCAAATTTTCATGGGACCACGTTGGTCTCTTCTTGGTTACTAAAACAATTATGGGTAGGCCCTTCTGGATCTAGTAACAATTCTTGATGATATTAAGAGTGATGAACTTCACTAGAGGGATTTTTTAGTCATATTTGGAGCCTTCTTCTCCTTAAAATCAATATCCATATGAGATACTATGTATCTTGCAAAAGTACCCTTCTTCATCTTCTTCTTCTTTGGTACATGGATGTATACGATTGGGTACACAAATTCTTATTTGGATAGTCTTCTCCATGTCTCAAACTAGAGACCATCTAATATGTTGTCTCCTGCAACCGTCACTATATATTCTCTCAGATTTATCATGTGTGACCTGCTTGGAACAAGGACAACAAAGGGAAAAAAAGTATACAAGAATAATACTCTTATAATAATAAAAACAAGAATGAGAACAATAATCATAATAGCTCCTTCTCAGAGCTATTGCTTGTGACCTTCCTGGAACAAGAACCAAAATAAAAATACAATAATAAGAAATAGGAACAAAAACCCTTATAGTTTTGTGATCAATAACTCCTCCATGGTAACCTTCCCGGAACAAGAAAACAAGAACAAAAAGTATAATAACATTTTCATAAGAAAATATCTATGTCAACAAGAATAAAAAGGAAATCTCATGGTAATCATCATATTATTATTAAGGTGACCTTCCCCGAATCAAAACAAGAAGTATCTCTTAGAGGATATGTTAGTTCATCTTGTGACCAAGTACAATAACCATTTATATCAATAATACTCGCATGCCGCCAAGTATTCATTGTATCTAGCAGTAATAGAACCTTTCAAGGATTTTTGTGACAACTAGTAATGTAGCAATTGTCAAACTTGATATGTGCAAATTGGAAACTAGATTAATTTAATCAATCAAACATGGAACCTAGAGTCTTATATTCAAGAACAAGTGTTGTTGATTTTCTGCCGAGTCTCCTTCAATGAAGATGACGAGTATTCTCTTCAACCTATACCATGTACTTAAGATAATATGCTTTCTTGACATAAATTTGATTTAGAGAATATAATGCAAATAAACTCTAAAATCTCAACCTTAATCAATCTAATACTTTGACTAGATTCAAATTAGCTTTAACTTTAAACATAGGTTACTATAACTTCAATAGATAAAAATACAACTAGATGTTCATAAGATTACAATAATTCCATAACAGCTAAAGGCATATGAAAACAATCAAACCTGGAGTACGTTGTTCCTCTGAATTTACTGGGTCTGAGATCCCACTAGATCTACGATTGTAAGAGATCCCTTCTCCTGCAATCACAATCAAAATAATGATATCGTTTAAATATATATAATTACATACCTCCGACAACATTTGCAGGTACTAGCACCATTCAACAACAATGAAAAACAATAACGTGTAAATGTGTTGAACTTGCACAAAATAGATCTAGATAAAAAATAATACACACATTTTCATAGAGAGTTTGAGAAAGAAGAAGAAGGAGAGAAAGAATAGAAGAATTCTCATTAACTGTTTAGAATAATGAATAATTTACACATGATATATTTTGTATAACTCAATGAGTGTTCACTGGAGGAGAACCAATGTGCCATAGTGGTGGTCTAGAGTGATCTGGACACACACCAACAATTACTGGAGTGAACTTCCACCTAGTCTAGTCTCTCAGGTAGTTACGGGAGTGAACTGCCACCTAGTTGAGTTAACTAGTCAACTAGTCTTCAGTTAACTGACTGAACAAAGAGTAGTGGGAAGTTAACTTAGGAAATCAAAGGTAATGCGCCAGTTTGGTGATGATCCCAAGGAAAGTGTGCATTAAATAGTGATGATCCCAATGTTTCATGGTGACAAAACCAATGCAACATCTAAACTCAACTCAACTAGTCAAACTGAAGTGTCAACTGAAAGAGAATATTGTCCAGGTGGAATATTCTCCCCTAAAATATAGGAGACTGGATAATGACTAACTATGACTAATAAACAAGGAAAAACCTTAGGAAAAATAAATCCCAGGTGTGTGTGAAGTAACTTCAACACCCCCCCTGAACATCACTATGGTGAAAATAAAGAATGGGTCTTGACAATGAGGCCATGTTAGGTACCCAAATACAAAAGATACACTGAATTAAAGTGAGGAAAGAGGGAAAACCTCATGGGAAAACCCCCCTGTAATACCCCAGGCCAAGCCCCTATGAAATGTACTGATGTTTGTAGGCTGGTGAGCCGAGTGTTGGTAAGTTGGTAGGCGTATGTGTTATAGGGCGAAGATCCTGGATGCTAAGGCCAATACGCGTGATTTTTGTATATGTAATTATGTAGATCATTAATAAAAATTATACATCATTGTGTGTAGACTGACCACGAAGAAAGAGTTATGGGGGATGAAGCTTCACCAGGTAGGGAAAGAGATGGGACTAAGAGGATAGGAAAGAGGGGCTAAGCTAGAGGGCTTAACCCAAGGGAATATTATAATATATTCCTGAAAAATGAAAATATTAAAGTGGGGAAAAATAAACCCAATTATCCTAAGTTCCTAGGAAAGGGAATGAATGCTAAGTGGAGTGAATGCAACTCTAGGAAGACAGGTGCCAACCTGGGTGCATGCAGTTACAGATGGAGAGTCATCTTGTTGGAGGGGTTCGCTCCCCATTCTCCCATCCTTCACCTGACTTGTCGAGCCTCTGTCGCGAACCTCTGCATCTTGGATGCACCTTTGAAACCAGTAACTGGGGAAGCCGACCTGTGTTTTCCTGTGAAGCCCAACATATTTGTACTTGCCAAAAATGTGTTATGCCTTACTGAATTATGGTTGTTTCCATTCCCTGAGCTATATTGAACCTTTTTTGTTGTCCTCACCTTGCTGGAACTGAGTTGAAGTTGGTTGAAGAAGTGGGTTGTTAGACCCGTGCTTGAAGAGGCATGTTTTCAGGCCTGTGAGCGACTCTCTCCAGGTGAGAGAGTTTGCTGGGAAGTGACTTTCTCCTAGAGAGAGTCTAGCACCGGCTACAAAGCTCTGATAATTCCTGATCCAACCTGTTTCCGAGACCCTCAAAGGGGAAGTGGAGCAGCCGATGGATTGTGGAACAATGAAGGTGAATATTCCCGGGGTGGAACATGCATGTGGGGAATGAGAGTCCGTGAGTAGTGGGCATAAGAAGGCTCTTGGAGAGAATCCTTCCAATTGTACTACGCAGTCTCTTGTAACCTCAGCCTAGTCTAGGATTCCCTTGCCCTGGGTGGAGCTTAGACCCAGCTCGGGGGTGACCCATTGTTGAGCGTGATGAGCAATGTGGTCTAAGGATATGAGGTTTGTTGAAGCTCTGCACGCAATTGGTGGATCTCAATTAAACAATACATATTCATTTCCCCTATTCATTCACATGTTATGTATTTATATATGTTATTACATTTATGGTTTTTTTCTGGATTACTACATGTATTCTTTTACTATTATTTCCACATCAGTTTGTGTATTAACATAAAATGTTTTTTTTCTATTGTTATATTTATAGGCAGATGATAATTGTTACTTCTATGAGATAGCATGTCCTGGCCTCGGTGGTCGTGGGTGTTAAAACAAATTGTTATCCGAGCAGTAAGATGTTCCTCTATGGCATTGCCCGACATGTTGGGTGGTCGGGGACGTTAAAAATTGGTATCAGAACCATGGTTTCAACACCAAGCCTGGATGGGTAGGAAAGTGGAAGTTGAAGATAAGGTTTTGGAAGGAAATTGTTGTCGAAATGGAAAAAATTGAAGTTCAAAGCCTAGTTTTCAGCACTGATCCTAAATTAGGCCATATAAGTGGTTATGGAATCAAAATATTAGAGACAATTGTTGATAAAAAGGAAAAAATTAAAATTTCAGAGCATTCCAGAGTGCCAAGAGAGCACCTTGGTCGTGTTTGGAAGCTTAGGTGGCATAGCGGTTCAAGAATGATTGCAGATAAAAGAGACTGTAGTAACCATGGGTTTGGAACTGCAAGGTTTGAAGTTGGGCCATGGGATCTGTTCGGGAGAAGGAGGATCCTTCACAACCATCGGATCTAGAGAAAGGTGCATGAGGATTAACCCATAAGTACTTCGGGTTTCGCGACTTCGGTGAAGTTTATGTGTGATAGAGCAGAAAGGGTCGAAGCCCGAAGTTTCAAAGTCCCGAACAAGATCTACATCGTAGATACATGGGGGGGGTGTTTACAGTTGGATTTGACCAAGGACGGATCCGAGCCATAGGGTTAAGCCAAGAGCAAAAGGTAAGAAATTTTGGGAGTAACGTGGCCTGCTGACATCACTCAAAATGACATGGACACATGGGATGTGTGCCATGTTTCAGAGAATTAAGAACCATTGTGAGATTGAAGTGAAGTTAGAATGTGACATTATCACCTACTTGATTAGATAATGTGTCGGCTTCGTGTGTCCTACCTTGTCATGCTCCTAGAGGTGGCACAAGGTATTTAAGCGTGACGAAGGAGTTAGTTAGGTCGGGTTTGCATTAACTTTGGTCATGATCTATCAAGATCGAGGGCTGGAAGGAATTGCGGAGATCCAAGATGCGTGGAATATAATTATACAAGGTGTTCCCGCAATCCAAACCATGGTTTCCCAGAAGGGGTACATGTCAGCACGGGGACAATTTTGGAACGATCAGTGGGTTACTCCAAAACTGTCGACCCATGTCCCCACAATTTGAAAAGTATAAAGTTTGATGTGACTATTCAGTATCTTAGTTCAAGTATGGAAATCGTGGGTCAAAAGTTTCATAACGTCGAGGTGACATGGAAGTGTTCGGAGATTAACGGTTCGGGTGTGTTAGGGGTGTGCGGATGTGAAATCCTTTGAAGTCCTGAAGCTCCAAAAGATCCAAAGTCCCAGAGCTCAGATTCTTGAAGTTCCATAGTGGGTGTCAGTCGTTGGATGCTGGGTAGTCATGGACTATTGATCCACCCTACTTCGCGAGTTCATCAATCCAGAACTTCAAGAGATTTGTTGTGATGTGCTTTGAAAACCTCCGAAGCCGGAGCCCAAAGTTTCAAGGCTCTGGATAAGCACCCAAATCATAATCGTTGGGTCACATGTGAACCAAGGGCCGAAGAAAAGGGGCTAGTGCCTGAAATTTTGTTTCAGAATAAAACTAGGCTTAGAGATGGAAGCCTGTGGGGTTCTTGACTGACCAAGACCTGCAGAAAATGGAATATGATATTATTTTGTTGAATCAGATTGGTTTATTCTGGAAAATTATTAAAGTTTGATAGCCTGACAAAATCTCGGTTGACTGCACATTTTGCAGAGTTAACGATTGTCATAACTGAATTGAATTTCTGCATAGTGTAGAGAAATGGGGAAGGCACAAGGTGCTTACAGTTCAGAAAATGAAGTTAGAGGAATGGATTTCCATCTAGGAGTTGAAGGATTGAACTCCAATGGGCATGAAGAAGAGATAGGTAAGGAAGGAAACATGATGAAAATCATTGAAAAGTTGCAGAAAGATGTCCAGACTCATCAAGCAAATAACATAAAGCTCATGAAATCTAGGGAACAACAAGGAGAATTCAACATAAAGTTGATACAAAGCCTGGAAAGAGTAGAAAATAAATTGGATAAGGGAGTGACTCCAATAAATCAAGAAGTCACAGGTTCCCTGATGAGAAGAGAAAATGAAGGAGTGTTGGTAGACACCATCATCACTCCCAAGGGCACTCCAAGAGGAGGGCACACAGTAGTTCAAGCCCATCTCCTACTAGAAAGAATAGGAGATATGGAGTGGATGAATTGAAGGGTGAAATGAACAAGATTAAACCTCCTACGTTTAATGGAGAGCACCAGAAGGAGGAAGATGTTGAGACATGACTTCTTGGCATGATGAAATATTTCCAACTGCAGAATTACTCCTCTCATGCAGAAGGAAGAATTGCAATGTATCAACTGAAAGGAAAGACAACCATGTGGTGGGATCAACTTGTGCAGGTGAAACACATTAAAGAGAAAAATGTTACTTGGAAGGAATTACAGAAATACTTTGAAAAGAAATATTTAACTAAGAGATACTATGACCGAAAGATGAAAGAGTTCTTTGAGCTCAAGTTGGGTAGCATGACCATTGATAAATATGAACGAAGGTTTTTGGAATTGCTGAAGTATGTCCCTTTCATCAAAGATGAGACTATCAAAATTAAAAGGTATCTGAGTGGACTTCCATCTTCCATCAGTGACAAGATCCAATATGATGATCCTAAAACTATGGAAGAAACTATAAGGAGAGAAAAATGCTTATATGAGCAACAAAGGGAAAAACACACTTTCCGGAAGGCTTGGGAGGACAAGAAGAAGTTCAATAAAGAGAAGAGGAAGAAGGAAAACAAGCCTCCCTTTTTTAGAAATAGTCCTCAAGGATAGCCATCCTTTAGAGAGTAGAGAATGGATGAGGTAGGGGGAAAAAGGCAAAGGAATATGCCCATTCAATGTTGGGGCTATCAGGGAGACCACAAGTATAGAGATTGTCCCCACAAAAATGTAAAGTGAGAGTTGTCCACAATGTTTAGCAAGCAGAAACAGTGGAGGACATGGGCAGTAGAATACCAAGGATCTATGCATCCATGGACAACAAGCAAGATGAATTTCAATCACACATGATTGAAGTTGAAGGTATGATCAATAACCACGCCTTTACTATTTTAATTGATTCAGGGGATATTCATCATTACATAGATCCCAAGATGGTGGAAAGCTTACATTTTACAAGAAACATGGAAAATCTTGGTTAGTGCAACTGGTTAGAAGAACAAAAAGAAAAGTTACTAAAATGGTTAAGTCATGTCTCATGGACATGAATGGATTGAGCACAAGGGAAGATTTGAACATCTTACCTTTAAGTTCCTATGACTGTCTAATTGGTATGGACTGGTTGGACCAACACCATTCCATTTTAGACTGCCATAACAAGGCATTCACTTGTTTAGATGAAGAAGGAAATCAGAGAACATTCCAATGAATTCCTAGATAAGTTACTATCAGAGAAATCTCAGCAATGCAGCTGAAGAAGTGCTACAGGAAACACTATCAAATATTTGCAGCCCATATGGAGGAAGAATCTAAGGATAAAGTACCAAATATTGAGGATCATGCAGTCCTGGAATATTTTGAAGATGTGTTCAAGGAGGTACGAGGAAGAATCTCTGAGACTACAAATTCAAATTTGTAGTACATGGAATTAGTAAAAAAAATGCACAAAGGTAAAATGCAGTAGAAGATTGAGGATTATGAATTGGGAATTGATGGAATCCTTTGGTACAGAAATGAATTCTATGTACCCAATTCTCCATAATTGAGGAGAGAAATTTTAAAAGAGATGCATAATGTGCCTTATGTGAGATACCTAGGATATCAGAAAATAGTTTCAACAGTCAAGAGGCAATATTATTGGCCAGGAATGAAGTAAGAGATTTTTGAATACATAGCTAAATCCTTAGAATGTCAAAGGGTAAAGGTTGAGCATAGACACCCAGCTAGTTTGCTACAGCCATTACCCATTTCTGAGTGGATGTGGGAAGTGGTGAAAATGGATTTCATCACAGGATTACCAAGAACAAATAAACAACATGATTCCATCATGGTGGTGGTGGATAAGCTTACTAAATCTGCCCATTTTATTCCATTGAAGACTACTCACAAGGCATCTAATGTTGTCGATATCTATATGATGGAAGTAGCATGATTTCATGGAATACCTAAGAGAATTGTGTCTAACAGAGACCCGAAACTTACCTCAAAGTATTGGAGGGGGTTATTCAAAGGGTTCAGAACAAATATGAACTTCAACACTGCTTATCATCCTGAGTCTGATGGGCAGACAAAAAGGGTGAACCAAGTGATAAAAGATATGTTAAGAATGTATGTGATGGAAAAATCATCTAAATGGGTGGAGTATCTACACTTGGTAGAATTTTCTTACAACAATGGGTATCAAGCATCACTGAAGATGAGACCATTTGAAGCACTTTATGGAAGAAAGTGCAACACCCTAGTAAGTTGGGATAACCCAGTTGATAGGGCAATGGTTGGGCCATAGTTGCTCAAGGAAATGGAAGAGAAAATGATGAATATTAAGAGTAATTTGAAGGATTCCCAAGAAATGCATAAAAGTTACGCTAATAAGAACAAAAACCACAAGGAGTTTAAAGTGGGTGATCATGTTTTCTTGAAAGTAAAAGCCAACATAAGTTCCCTGATTCACAATGATGATTTTAGGGGCTAAATTTCTCTCATGGGCTAATTTTCCATGGTTTTTCCCTAAAAAATATTCGTCATTCTAAAAATGATTCACCCAAGTTCCATAGGAAAATAATATTTTACTTTAAAAAGCGCCAAAAATTTATACAAACTATATAAAATCCTTACAAATTTGAATATTTTTACAAAAATATCGGCAAACATTTATAGTTGTCATATGAAGGATTAGATAGATTCACCAATGTTTCTACATTTTAAAAGAAATTTCCATCCTTAAAATCATCCCTGTTCCTGAAGCTAGGAAATTGTTCCAAGTTGGCAGCCAAATATTGTGGACCATTTGAAATCCTAGAAAGGATTGGACCAGTTGCTTATATGCTTGAATTGCCTGCATCCATGACTCTTTATAATGTATTTCATGTCTCATTTATCAAGAAGTATGTACCTGATCCTAATCATGTGATTGATTGGAATGTGATTCAGGTGGATCAAGAAGGTGCCTTGCAAGTGCATCTGGTGCACATATTGGACAGGAAGAGAAAGCATCTCCATAATCGAGCCATAGGGATTGTAAAGGTCCAATGGACCTGGTACGGTACTAAGGATGCGACATGGGAGCATGAGGATATTTTTGTGAGCAGAGTACCCACATCTTTTTGAAGATTTTGAAAATCTTGTTGATATTATGTAAATGAGTTTCATTGAGGACAGTGCAAAAATAAGAGGAGGGGATTGTAATACCCCAGTCCGAGCCCCTGTGAAATGTACTAATGTTTGTAGGCTAGTGAGTCGAGTGTTGAATTATGTGTTATAGGTCAAAGATCTTGGATGCTAAGGCTAATAATCCGGATTTTTGTATATGTAATTATGCAGATCATCAATAAAAATTATACATCGTTGCGTGTAGACCAACCACGAAGAAAGAGTGATGGGGGACAAAGATTCACTGAGTAGGGAAAGGGATGGGAATGAGAGGCTAGGAAAGAGGGGCTAATCTAGATGGATTAACCCAAGGGAATATTATAATATATTCCTGAAAAATGAAAATATTAAAGTGGGGAAAAATAAACCCAGCTATCCTAAGTTCCTGGGAAAGGGAACAAATGCTAAATGGAGTGCATGCATCTCCAGGAAGACAAGTGTCGACTTGGGCGCATGCAGTTAAAGATGGAGAGTCAAATTGTTGGGGGGGGTTCGCTCCCCATTCTCCCATCCTTTTCCTAACTTGTCGGGCCTCCGTCGTGGACCTCTACATCTTGGACGCACCTCTGAAACCAGTAACTGGGGAAGCCGACCTATGTTTTCTTGTGAATCCCAACATATCTGTACTTGCCAAAACCATTTTGTGCCTTACCGAATTGTGGTTGTTGCCATTCCCTGAGCTATATTGAACCTTTGCTGTTTTCTTCACCTTCCTGGAACTTAGTTGAATTTGGTCGAAGAAGCAGGTTGTCAGGACTGTGGTTGAAGAGGTAGGTTGTCAGGCTTGTGAGCAACTCTCTCCAAGTGAGAGAGTTTGTTGGGAAGTGATTTTATCCTAGAGAGAGTCCAGCACCAGCTACATGGCTCTAAGAAATCATGATTTGACCTGTTGTCGAGACCCTGGAAGGGGAAGTGGAGCAGTCGATGGACTTTGGAACAATGAAGGTGCATATTCCTGGGGTGGAACAAGCATGTGTGGAATGAGAGTCCGTGAGTAGTGGGAGTAAGAAGGCTCTTGGAGAGAATCCTTCTAGTTGCACTGTGCAGTCTTCTATAACCTCACCCTAGTCTAGGATTCCCTTGCATTGGGTGGAGCTTAGTCCCATCTCAGGGGTGACCCACTATTGAGCGTGATGAGCAACATGGTCTAAGGCTGGGAGGTTCGTGGAAGGTATGTACGCAGTTGGTGGATCTCAATTAAATGATAAGTATTCATTTCCCCTGTTCATTCACATGCTATGTATTTATATATGTTGTTACATCTATGGTTTTGTCTAGATTACTTCATGTGTGCTTTTACTATTATTTCCACACCAGTCTGTGTATTAGAAGAATATGTTGTTTGTCTACGGTTATAATTATAGGCAGATGATACTTGTTATTTCTATGATATATCATGGCCTGGCCTAAGTGGTCGGGGGTCTTAAAACAAATTGTTATCAGAGCACTAAGACGTTCCTCTGTGGCGTTTCTTGGCATGTTGGGTGGTTTGGGATGTTACACCCCCTCTCAAGTTACAATGTATGTAAAAATAAGAACTACAATTGATAGGAAACTATGTCCTTCACTCTAAGATGACTTCGCAGAGAATGGAATTTCTGCTCAGTGAATGTCTTGGTGAAGATGTCTACCATCTGTTCTACTGAAGGACAAAACTGTAAGTCGATGATCCCCTCATGAACTAAGTCTTAGATTTAGTGGATGTGGATCTCGATGTTCTTCGTCCACTACCTCTGAAATGGATCTTTGCAGAACTTCAGAGTGCTCTTGTTGTCACACCAGATGACGATCGGGCGATGAAACTGAATTCCCAACTCAACGAGAAAATGTTGTAGCCACATAGCATGAATGGTTATGTTAACTACCTCTATGTACTCTACCTCGGTTGAAGATAGAGAAATGACAACTTTCTTCTTGCTTGACCAACAGATAAGCCCAGAACCAAGACTGAGTGAGTAACTAGATGTGGACTTGTGATCAGTGCTATCGCCAACCCAATCAGAATTAGTAAATCTGATGAGATCTAATGTAGAGTTTGCTACATAATGAATCCCAAAGGTGATGGTTCCCTATACGTATCGAAGGATACGCTTTGCTGCCTTCCAATGAGGCTCATGCGGCTCTTGCATGAACTTGGAAACCGTGCCAACTTCATATGAGAGGTCTGGTCTAGAGTGTGTGAGATACAACAAGCTCCCCACTAGCTGTCTGTATAGTGTGCTATCAATCAGTGGAGTCTCCCTGCCATCCTCAAGTTTGAATCCTGATAAGAAAGGAGTCGGAGAAAACTTGCAGTATGTCATGTGAAATCTCTCAAGGAGATCTTGTGCATACTTGGCCTGAGATAGTTTGATGCCTAATGCATCTTGAATGATCTCGAGTCCAAGAAATAAGTGTAGCGGACCCATGTTCGTCATCAAAAACCTGCATGTAGAATCCTATTGACTGCAACAATCGTTGAAGTCGAGCAACTAGTGATCAACAAATCATCAATGTATAGAACTAAGAGTAGAAGCGAATCAACCATCCTGAGCATGTAGAAATTCGTGTCTAATTTACAACATACAAAGTTCTATGACAACAAGTAGGAATCCATCTTGGAAAACCATGCCCTCGGATCCTTCTTGAGACCATAAAGAGACTTCTTCAGCCGATAGACCAAATATGAGTCTTGCATAAATCCCTGGGGCTACTCCATGTAGATCTCCTTAGAGAGATCACCGTGAATAAGTGAATTCTTCGCATCCATCTGATGGACTTCCCATCACTTGGTTGCCGAAATGGAAAGTTATAATCATATGGAATCCATTTTCGCTACTAGAGAAAAGGTCTCATCATAGTTAATACCATGAAACTGCTGAAATCCTTTGGCAACAAGCCTGGCTTTGTATCTTCTAATCTATCCATTCGCTTCACTCTTGGTCCTGTAGACCCATCTACATATGACAAGTTTCCTCCCAGAAGGAAGGGGAACCAGATCCCAAGTTTGGTTCTAGAGGAGGGAGTTGTACTCCTCCTGCATGGAGGATTCCCAAAAGGGATTTCCAGCAGCCTCACCGTAAGATTGTTGATATGAAGACTGAACCAAAAAAAGATGGTTGGAGGGAAATGGTTTAGTGGCAGTGAGTGTAACAAGAGGCTCATCGAAATCATATTGAGTCCTCCTAGTATCGGTTGGATCACCAATGATATCCCCTACATCCTAAAGAGTAGTTTGTGCCCGCTTGGGCCTTTGCTCTAGCTCTGTAACTACATTTGGATGCTCTAACTCTGCATCCGACTGTACCGACTCTGAATCTAAATCATTTGAGTCCTTTGAATCAAAACTCTCATCTTAAGAAGAGTTGGCATTTGCATGCTCATCATCTCGGACAGGTGGAAGAATGAAGGTGTTTGCATGTGGCTGTTGAGTTGCACACTTCACTCAATGATGATTCAGTTCGAGGAAAGATCAATAAGACTATATCCCTTCAAATAGTTAGGGTAGCCAAAAAAAATGCACTCAATGCTCTGTGGAGCAAGTGCCTTCCTTTTTTCAGAGGGAATCTGGGCCCATGCACGTGAACCAAAAACATGAAAATGGGTCACTTCTGGTTTGAGGCCACTCCAAGCCTCGTAGGGGGTCTTATCCTTGACAGATCTATGGGGAGATCTGTTTTGTATGTATGTTTCACAATTGAGCTCTTCGGCCCATAGTCTCTGTGGTAGTGACTTTGCATGCAACATGAAAGATGCCATATCCTTTAGAGATCTATTTTTCCACACAAAAACTACATTCTGCTGCGGAGTATAGGGAAATGTATGCTGCAAATAAATACCTACCTCATGGAAAATATTGTGGATCTCATGATTTACATACTCTCCCTCGTTATCAGTTCAGAGAACTTTGATATTCTTTCTAGACTGTGTCTCAACCAAGGCTTTGAAATCTTTGAGGTGTTGGAAGACCTCAGATTTTTTCCTGAGAAATTAGATCCATGTAAAACGTGAGAAATCATCAACAAAAATGAGAACAAACCTCACTTTTCTAATGGATGGATGCGGAAAAGGACCCATAAGGTCACTGTGGATCAGATCTAAAGGTGTGGAAGCTCGCTGAGACTTTCCTTTGTCGAATTTCTCTTGAGGGTGTTTTCCAAGAACACATCCCTCACATACTCCCTTAGAGAAATGGATGTCTGGTAGACCATCAACCAATATTTTCTTTCTAAGTTGTTGCATGTATATGAAATTCAAATTTCCAAACCTTTCGTTCCATATCCTACTACTTTGATCAACATGAGTAAGCAGTAAAGAATAATCAGGTTCAATGAATTCAGAAAATGTATACAATCTAGACTGATGGTTTACCTCACTGGCAACAACCCTGGAGTTGGTTTGCATATCGTAGATGTCCATGGAATTTGGTGTGAATATGAATTTCTTTCCAGTGCCATAATTTGTCATCTGATACATAGAGAGAAGATTGACAAAATTTTTGGGAACGTGCAACACATTCTCGAAGCTTCCGTTGGTGAGTTCAATCCTTCCTTTGCTAGTAACTTCGACAAAAGAGTTCCCTCCCATTAGAATAAGAGGACCTTTGCATGCATCCAATAAGAATACACATTTTTTGAGGCAGAAATGTGATGCGATGCTCCAAAATCAATGATCCAAGCATTGAGAGAGGAGTTGATGGCAATCAAGGCATGGCTAGAATTTTTTTTCTTGGAATTTGGATCTTCTGGCTTCTTCTTCTTGGCACCCTCAGGGATGCGATCTCCAAGGTTGTTTTATTGAAGTATATGAGACATCATATCTATTTTTTTTCCATGCATGTGGATTTTGAATGGAATCCTTTGTGACAGTACGTTCATTTCTCCCCTTTTCTTCCCTTTTCCCCTTTGGATCCAAAGGCATCAGTGAAGGGTTTTGTGTACCCTTCCTTCTTCGAATGTGCATGAGATTTGCATTTATATTTATATTTATATTTATGGTATTTCTATCTGCCATCATGCATAGTGAGTGCATGATCCCTTGGGCCTTTGATTGTGCCCATGTTGATGAGCTTGGTTTGCTCTTGTGTCAGGAATTCGATAAAGTCCTCAAGAGAAGGCATCTTCCAGGTGGCTCCAAAGGAAAATCTGACAGAATGGAATGTGGATATGAATATAGAGAATTAAGGACCAAGCTTGGAGAGAATGGTGAGAACCATTTTTTTCTCCTCCTTTGATTTATCAACCCCACGAGCTTTGAGTTGCGACAGTAAATCCTTGAATTTTGTAAATAAATCTTGGATATTGTCGAAGATTTTTGGATCCAATGTGAGCAATTCCACCTCTAGCATGTGTCCCCTCATATCATCATTTTTTACAAAGATCCCTTCCAAGGTGGTCCAAGCTTCATTGGGAGTCTTACAGGAAGATATATGAAAAAGGGGATCGGGAGAAATAAGACTACAAATTGTTTCGAGTGCCTCATCCATGCGATTTAAATACTTGGATTGTTCTATGGATGATGTCGGTTCTATATCTATATTCAAGGTTAACCTGTACAACCCTCTGGTTCGGATATGTATGGCCATTTTATCCTTCCATTCAAAATAGTTGTAAGGTGTAAGAATGAATTCTTTTTGGAAATCCATCTTTCTGTTGTCTTCAATCTTTGTACCTGCAAAAAACTTTTGGTGTAGATTTTGCTTAGTAGTCTGTCAGCTATGATACCATTTAAATGTACTGAACCTGCACATAATATATCTAGCTAAACAATAATACACACATTTGTAGAGAGAGTTTGAGAAAGAAGAAGAAGGAGAAAAAGAATAGAAGAATTTTTATTAACCGTTTAGAATAATGAATAATTTACACATGATGTATTATGTATAACTCAATGAGTGTGCACTGGAGGATAACCAATGCGCCATAGTGGTGGTCTAGAGTGATATGGACACACACCAATAGTACAGGAGTTAAATTCCACCTAGTCTAGTCTCTTAGGTAGTTACGGAAGTGAACTACCACCTAATTGAGTTAACTAGTCAACTAGTCTTCAATTAACTGACTGAACAGAGAGTAGTGAGAAGTTAACTCAAGAAATAAAAGGTAATGCGCCATTCTAGTGATGATCCCAAGCAAAGTGCGCATTAGGTGGTGATTATCCCAATGATGCATGGTGAAAAAACCAATGCAACATCTAAACTCAACTCAACTAGTCAAATTGAAGTGTCAACTGAAAGAGAATATTCTTCAGGTGGAATATTCTCCCCTAAAATATAGGAGATTGGATAATGGCTAATTATGACTAATAAACAAGGAAAAAACTTAGGAAAAAAAAATCCTAGGTTAGTGTGAAGTAACTCCAACATGAAAAACCTTAAAACTTCAAAGGTGCTCCAACTTGTAATCTAAATTTAGCTAGATATGTGCAAGGGTAATGCACACTAGGAAAACCAAAAATTAGTCCCAACACTTCACGTAAACTTTCACTGCAACTGGTGCTGACACTGCAACTAGTGTTGCAACTGGCACTACAACTGGCACTAGTGCTACAAATGGCACTGCAACTAGTTCTGCAACTGGGACAAAGAAAATGGCATGAAGGAATTGACACGAAGGAATTGCAACTGCAACTGCAACTGGCACTGTAGACCTAGGGTTTTATGAGGAAACCCTAATTTTTCAACTTCAAAAATTTGTAGATCTGATTTGGGGAATAGATGCACCTTAATTAGGAGACCTTCTTAGTGAGTTCATTAAGTGATCAATGAGCTTGACAATGGGGGAAAATGAGGATCTTCCTTCCAACGGTTAGATTGTTAGGAAGGAAACTAACTCTGAAACCATGTTGAAATTTTGGCATGCTCGTTTAACCATAAACAATGTCACATCATTGTCACCGAGCCATAGGAATTCACATATGCCACCCCCGAGCACACTAACCTTTACTTAGAATAATTCTGGCAAGCGTACTCCAGAACCAACAGATAAACCCTAGCTACTAACTATATAAAAAACTAAAGACAAGTAGAGCACTCCTTCTCCAATGATAACACACAAGAGAGAGAGTCTCCATATCCACAGAATAAGTGCCATACACAACTGCATCAACTAAAAGTGCACTACTCTCTAAACCTTGCACCATACTTAGCAAGACTATCACCAAGAGTTTCACCAAGAGAATCACCAAGAGAATCACTTGATAGTGCTAGAGAGATACCAAGACCAAGAGATGACCATACACCCTTATTCCTCCTTGCAACTACAATTGTAGTTGCAACTATAGATCTCCACAAGACTTGCGCTCTAACTGGGTATCCAAATGAGATAAAACTTCCTCTATTTATATTAATGTGTCTAGTGACTTTTCTAGCTGGGTCGACCTGAATTTCTGGTAATTATATTTTCTGTTTATCTTTTTCTTGTGGAGTCGACTTGTATTTCTGGAAGATAATATTCTATTATTATTTATTCTGCTAGGTCGACTTGTCTTCTATGGTTTCCACACATCTATTTAATGGTTCACTTACTTCTAGAATATTCTATCGTCATAGGTTACATGTAGAGGTTAATACCTCCAACAACTACCAAAACATCAACACTTCTGCAATACAAAAATAAGATTCATTATCTTTCCTAATTATCTCTTCATTGGATTCTAGAGCATCTACTAACATCTTGTAGAATCCTCCTCCAATGAAAGGAAGAAAGAACCTACCAACATCGATTAGCATCTCTTTCCTTAATTGTTATTTTCTAGGCACTATGTTCTTTGACTAAAATCCACAAATTTGCATTCAATTATGGGAAATTTGAGGTCTAAAATGAGCTTCCTAATAAAAACAATAAAATAATAGTTAAAATAATAAAATAAGAGTTATGAATTTTCAACGGGAAAGAAAGAAAACTATTTTTTTAATTGTATTTTTGACTTATCTCCTTATAGGTTTACTCAAATTTCAAGTGTAGGCACTCATTGGATGTATAATTAAATTCCACACCCAACGAGTACCCACTCTACGTACTTTTGATAGACCTATAGTGAGATAAATTGGAAATACATGAAAAATGTATTTCACATATTTCTAGTCGATCTCACTGTGGGTCTATCAAAATTATGCATAGTGGTAGTTGTTGGATGTAGAATTTAATTTTGCATCCAATGAGTGTCTACACTTGAAATTTGAGTAAACCTATAAGGGGATTGGTGAAAAATATGATTAAAAAAGTAGCATTCATCCTTTCCCTCCAAATATATTTACCTTTATGGTTGACATCATCATCTTGAATCCTATTGACTCTTTTAAAGTTGATTTTGATAGTAAATTTTTTGCTTTGAAGCCCATTTTTACCTCAAAATTCCCCTAATAGACTTATGAAAAAGAGTTCCTAAACATTCCCCTTGCAACACTCTCAAAACTCCACCTAAAACAAATACACTAGTAATAACAATTGGGATTCTAGCTTCGACAACATGAAAAACATCTTTTACTTTAACAATCATAACACTCAGTCCAACCCTAGACTTGTCAACAAATGTGTTGGTATCATCATGTTTCTCCTTTATGTATATATGTATGAGTTTTGTGTGAGGATCAATTAGAGGGCCATTGTAAGGCCTTCCACAACACTTAGTAGAATTAGAAGATCGAATCTCAACTAAAAGGCTAGATGAGAAGCTAAAATATTATTGTCTTAGAAAATTCTAGTAGCATCCTTGTATAGATTTCCTCATACTAACTACATTGCTTTCATTGAAAATCAGAACTACGGTTGTCTTTTGAACTATAGTTCTCTAAATTCATTATTAGATACAAGAAGCTGGGATGTCAAACTAGCTAAATGGGTTGTCATACAAAGCCATGAGGGCACTTTGGCCAACAACAACAACACGTGGCTTTCCATCAAGTTTATCTTGTGGTTTTTGGAGGTCTACAAAATTGCTATTAATCAATCTTTGTTGGTGAAAACTTTACTAACCAATTCCCATTACACCTAAAGTCGCAAGCCTTACTAACCAATTCCCATTACACGTAAAGTCGCAAGCATAAGTTCTAGACCTAATGGCATCGATTCTTTAACATGTTCACATAAGAAATCAAGGTGACCTAAAGTAAGCCCTCCATCAACTCTTGTCACACCAACAATTCCAACCTTGATTATAATTCACTTAGAATTCCTCACAAAATGAAGAGATAGATCTGGTTGTTTATGCCTCACATGTGGAGGAATTAATAATATAAAACACCTCACATTTTATACTCTAATATTATTTTTCATATTTCCAGGTAATCCACTTTATCCTTAATCAAGATGTGGTTTATGTGTAGCTAAAGGAGGAATTAATAATATAAAACACCTCACATTTTATACTCTAATATTATTTTTCATATTTCAAGGTAATCCACTTTATTCTTAATCGAGATGTGGTTTATGTGTAGCTAACTATTGACAAATGAAAAAGAAAAACATGATCAATTTTATTTTGGATGGATCCAACTTCATGATTATTGTTGAGTTAGCCTATATGCTTATGAGTTATCCTAGTGTCATTTAATGGTTAGGTGCAATTGTAGATTCCTATGATGGATTGGATATCAGATGGTCCACATTAGGATTGGAATGTGAAGGAATAATGAGTGTACATCTTATTTCATGGTGCATGAGACTTATTGTATATGAATCTATGTGACGGATGTTGTTGGGAAATTTTCTAAATTTATGTTATCAAGTGATGTTTATATTTATGTGAGTCAATCTATGATGTATTCTTATGTTATGTTTCCATTACGAATATTCGTATTAATTTGTTTGCACATGATATTTACTTGGGTGTGTATGTTCATTAAGGTTATTAATATTAAATTATTTGGGCAAGAGCTTGTTTATTTGAAGGACTAAATATGTTAGAACACAATTCTTTTTATTAGAAACCATGTGGACATTGAGTTTGCTATTTAGTGCGAACAATCTGTTTTATTATTGGGACTAATTGCTACATTGTGTGGATACAATATGTTTTGGAAACAAACTATTGGGACTAATTGCTACATTGTGTGGATACAGTATGTTTTGGAAACAAACTTAGGAGAAGATTGAATATTGGTTCTATCAACACTTGTATTTGTTCACAAGTAAAAAAAATGGGTGTTGTGTGTGGGAAAATTCAAGGGACCACTCCTAACAAAAAAAACCATCATTAAAATCCCAATGCAATCGTAGATATCATCAATCAATAACCCAAATCATGATAGTGTGGATATGGTACCCTAAGTTCCAAACTTCAAAACATCAACTTCATATGACACTAAATCGATCATGCTCAAGATGTTATATTATGAGAGAACTAGCATATACTTCATATAACTTTTATCTCTACCACCTTTAATCATTATTAACCCAAATTCAAGACTAAGGTTTAGATACTTATGGCATGGACCACAAAATCACTACCTTGAACCCTTGATTTAAATAATTTCCATATCATTTGACTTTGTTTTCTTCAATATTACATGTATCTAACATTATTTAGATGCTATCCCTCTTTGAACAAGATAAAAAACGAGTCATGTTTATGTTCGCCATGCCTGTAATGTTTCATGTTGCAACACGCTACGAATTTTATTTTCCCAAGTAGCATGGATGAGATTATTTCCATTGGTATTATTCTTACAAATCTTGTGTCAATAGTCTTATAGTCACTAGGATCGTGATTGAGCACTAGAATTGGGTTCATCACACACACACACACACACACACACACACCCATGTGTGTGTGTGTGTGACATGTGTTTCTGTGTGTGTGTATAAAAGAATTCCTAATTACAACTGATACATTAGTTACCTGATAGATGATAAACAACCATTTGGCAAAAGCATAGGGAACTTACCTACAAGTTATGGACTATGTATTGACATTCTATCCACACACACACACACATACAGGTCACTGATGTGTCCCTAGTTACACTGAAAGATGTGCTTGTTATGTTATGGGAATCACTAAATACAACAATAAATAAATAAATGTAGTAGTAGAAAGCTACCATGTGGCTTTTTAATGTCATTGGAATTGCGAGAATAAATCAATAGTGCAAAAATTTTATGAAAATTATGATGAACTAGGCCTAATGAGTAAATATTTTTTCTTTTAACATGGTTGTGACAACACTAATGTTGGTCCCAAGCAAAAAATTGTATTCAAATATGATAGTGTCATATGCCTTCAATAAGTCCAACTTAACCACCATACTTGGATAATTTTTTATCCTAATAGTGTGCAAACCCTCCTAATCAGTCCTTATTGCTTCATGGGTCTACCTCCACTCTACGGAACCAAAATACTCTTAAGAAATAACTATCAAGAATACCTTTACGACTTTGACTGCCATAACCTTTGCAATAATTTTGTAAAACCAATTGCACAAAGAAATAGGCCTAAACTCATTAAAAGATGCATGATTTTCCTTCTTTGGAATTAGAGATAAAAAATAATTGTTGTTATCTCATATCACTTTTCATGTCCTTCTAAATTCCTCCAAAATCCTCATTAATGGACGTAGTCACCCTCGATCTTATACTCAACCAACTACAGAACCAGGTTTCAACCCACAGAGTGTACATCTACCAGCATACTAGCATTAACAAAAAGAAACAACTTAAGGAATGCCAAGAGGATTTTACAGTCACGGGAAAAGGAAACAAGAGAAAACACCGTTAAACAAGGACTCAAGATTATTTATTAACAAGACATAATTTTTCTCTTATTGTCTCATTACATTACTAGACAATTTCACACAATTCTCATTTTGATTCAATTCTTGGGTGTGTGTTCACTATTCCAGGTTGTGAACCCAAAATTGGTGTCCCTTCCTCTGCTCTATTTCTCCTGTAGACGTCCCTTCTCTGTCTCCTCTCTTTTGTTTTTATTTTTCCCACGCCAACCCCCACAAACCCCTTCTTGTTTTCATTTTCTCCTCTCGTTTCTTCGAAGTTGAATAGTTTTTTTAAAAAATTTTCCAATCCTCAACCATTTCTTTTTCTTACCGACCAATGTGATTTGAAAGATGGGCAATTACAACGGTCCAACTTATCAACCTTTTTCCATCCAATCAACTTCCTTTTGTAATTTTTCCACCAACTTCCACAAAGTCTGCCCAAGACACGTGGTTTTAGGGAACAACATAATCGTAGCACTATAAAATAAGTTGCAACATGTCTAGAGTTGTAGCATTGGTGTTGCAATAATGAGATTTGCAGTCCTAGTGTTGCAACAACGTGATTTACAACACGAGTGTTGTAGCAATGGGTGCTATAATACAGGTGTTGCAACAATGAGTGTTGCAACAATGGAAGTTGTAGGACTATCAACATTGGTGTTACAATAATGGGAGTTGCATCACTAGATTTGTAGTACTAGCATAATTGGTGTTACAACAATGGGAGTTGCAACACTTATTTCACCCTACAATTACTAGTTTGAATTTGAAATGTTTTTGGTTGATGCAGATTGATTAAGGCCAAATATGATCTTGCATCATACATCCTTGGTAAGAAAGCATGATCCCCAACTCATGTGGATGAAACTGTAGATTCTATAGAGGATGAAGATCCTTGTAGGTGTGATAGCTCATTTTTTAGAAACCCACGATACTTCTTTGGAACTCCTGTTCCTCCACTTAATTAGATATTCATAATATTATTTATCGTGGGTCCTTATGCTAACCCTCTTTTTTGACCCGTTTAACATGTAGTTATTTCTTCCATTCAACCAAGGCACCTTCTTCAACACTCTCTCCTCCCTCATGATCATCCTACAAGTCGACCAAATTGAATATTGGAGAAATGTTGAAATCCTCTGGCAACTCTAACTTATATGTATTATCATAAATATTTCTTGGAACTCGACATGATCCAATTTTCTTGTATTTGAGTTTAATATACATACCTTTGGGGAATATTTCTTTCCTTAAATGTGCCATTACCATCTCTCCTTCTTCAAAAACATTTTGTCTTATTCACAAATCTATTCCTTTCTTATACATGGTATTTCTTTGTTCTAGTTGCCTCTTAACCTGTTCATGCATTTCCTATAGCCTCTCTGCAAAATCACTTGCATCGACACTCCTTTTGTCCTCCATATTTGGAAACTTAACCAAATAAACAACTCCTTTTAGTGATCTTCCATAAATAACCTGAAATTGAATCTTTCCCACAGATCTATTAATTGAATTTTTGTAAAGCGAATTCAACTTGGGCCACAACCAAATCCCATTGCCCTAGCTTCTCTCCACTCAAACTATTTAAAAAATTCCCAAGACTCTGGTCAACCACCTCGGTTTTTCCATCTATTTGTAGATGATATGAAGAAATTTATAGCATCTTGGAACCCATCTTCTTCGAAAGTATCCTCCAAAAGTGTCCAATAAATCTCGTATCCCAATCAGAAGTGATACTTCTTGGTAGTCCATGTAACCTCACAATCTATCGGAAAAACAAAACAACCACTTTAGTATCATCATTGGTCTTCTTGCATGGTATGAAATGTGCCATCTTTGAAAACATGTCCACTACAACCATCATGGAATCATGAACACTCTCTGTCCTAGGTATTCCCAAAATGAAGTCTATATTTATATCTTCCCATGGTCTCTCGGGTACATGCAGTGGTGTATATAACCATGTGTTTTGACTCTTTCCTTTTCTAGTTGGAAAATTCTACAACAATCGACAAAGTTTTAATATCCTTGTTGATGCTAGGTCAAAAGTATCTTTCCTTCAGTAACATTTTGGTCTTATCAATGCCAAAATTCCTACCCAAACCTCTTCTATGTAGATCTCTAACAAGATGCAACTACAGTGAGCTCCATATAATGCACACACTTTGGTTTTTAAACAAAAGACCTTCTTGGATGTGTAAATACAAATATGGTTTTCTACGATGTTCTATCGATGCTCCAAGGAGCTGTGCACACTTTCCAAGCCTCTCCAAAAGCTATATCTTTTGCATATAACTCTTTCATAGATTACAAGATAACAACTTGATCCAGATTATTTTCGGCACGAAATGAGAGCAGAGATATAACATAGAAATATTTAGAGATATTGCAAGAGAGACAAAAATATAACAGAGATATAGCGGAAATAAAACAAGAGTCACAGATATATAGTAATACACAATTTCTATTAACGAAATAAATGTACAGAGACTGTAAAATACATAGTGAAAGACTCGCTAGAATGGTGGTAGCTTATCTCTGAGAAGAGATGTGATGCCTACTCGCATCCGTGAGAAGATGATTATTACAATGAGGCTCTAAGAGCCTTTTTAACAAAAGTAAAATCCAAAACCCTAACCCCGGAAGATGAAAATCCAAAAGGTTTGTGGGCCCCGATGGGGGTAGTTGATACGTCAACTTCCCAGGGGCGTAACTTTTGCATACGATCTCCGTTTGGGGCGATCGATAGCTCGTTGGAAAGATCTATTCGAGAAATAAAACTTTTGGGTGAACAACATTGATTTATGATCTATGTTGCTGCCCATTTTCTCAAAAAACGTCGTTTAGGGCCCCAAAATGGCCCCGGAAGTTAAAAATTGCTAAAAATAGTAAATTACCAAAATTGCCAGAAACATGTTTTAGACTAGTTGGAGAAGGTGGGTGGCCACCGATATCCACCTGGATCACAACTTCAACTAAAAAAGTATTCAAAAACATTATTCTCCATCTTAACACAACTACATCCTTATTTGACTTTCGAGACATGTGCTTCAAAACAAATGAGTAACTTTGCAAAAATTCTATCTATTTGGAATGCTTTTGATTTAACTTACCTTGACTATTGATGTACTACAATGCCTTATAATCAATAAATTAGACAAACTCCTTTGGTAGCAAGTAATGTCCCCATTTCTTCAAGGCTTGTACAATAACATAAAAATATTGATCATAAACATAGTACTTATTCTTATCATCATTCAATTTCTCACTGAAAAATGAAATGGAGCTTCCCTCTTGGCTAAAAAATGCTCTAGTCATTGAACCACTTACATCACAGTCCACTTGAAATACTTTATTGAAATCTGGAAGTTCCAAAATTGGTTGTTTGGTTACCTTTTTATTCAAGTCCTCAAATTACTCCAGACTTTCATTGTCCACTTGAAAATTCCCTTTTTCATACATTTAGTAAGTGGTGTACAAATATTGTTGAAGTTTTGGATAAATTTTATGTAGAATCTTGCCAAAACAAGGAAACTTCTCACATCAAATGTACACTTAGGCATTGGCCACTTCAAAATAGAATTTACCTTTCTAGAATCCATCTTCAATCTTTCATTGGGAATCACAAATCCCAAGTACACTAACTCCTGCAGAATCATACATTTCTTCTAATTTATTAGCAATTTCTCTTCCCTCAACCATTGTAACACCTTTCTCACATGCTCTAGGTGTTCTTCTTTGGTTTTAATGAAAATCAAAATGTCATCTAGGTACATGACAATTTTTTTTCCCAAAAATGGTTTCAAGACTTCATTCATAAATCTCATGAATGTGTTAGTGGTGTTGGTTAACCCAAACGACATGACTAACCACTCAAATAACCCATCCTTAATCTTGAACGATGTCTTCCATTCATCACCTTCCCTTATCTAAATCTGATGATACCCACTATTCAAAGTGATCTTTGAAAAGTACTTGGCCCCACTTAAAAAGTCCATGAGGTTGTCCATTCTTGGTAAGGGAAACATGTACTTAATAGTAATATTGTTGATATCTTGTGAATCAATACACATTCACCATTCACCCCCTTTCTTGGGTGTGAGTAATGTAGGTACAACATAGGGACTTAAGCGATCTCAGATCTTTCCTCTATCAAGCATCTTTTGCACCTACCTATTCACTTCCTCACTCTCTATTGGAGTCATCAAATAAGGATATTTATTTGGTAGAATTGATCCTGGTATCAAATCAATTTTGTGTGATATACTCCTCAAGGGAGGTAAATCTGATGGTAGATCATCTCCAACAATATCTTTAAATTCATTCAATAGAGATTGAATTTCCTGTGACACAAAACTCATTTTTCCAATCTCTAGAACTTGTCTTGGCATTAAGGACAAACACAAATGGGTATTTTTATGCTTTCCCAATAATTCTTCAGTTGAGCACATCATAATGCGACTATTGATACAAAAATTCATAATGTCATTTCCTTTTCTATCCCTACCACTTAACTCTGTATCTACCATCTTCTCCAACTTGTATCATTGTCCATCTTTTAAAACTTCATAAGTATTCGTCCTTCCATCATGGAAAAAATTTCTATCAAACAACCATGATCTTTCAAGTAGTACATGATAGGCATCCATCTCTACTATGTCACACAATACATGCTCACTAATTTTTCCAATTTGAAAATTTAACAAGCATTGCACAATCATGGTCGCTTGTTTTCCTCTTTTCAACCATGAGACCCAATATAGATTCAGATGTGGAATCATTTTTAATTTTAACTTCTCTATTACTTCCGTGGATACTATATTTCATGTACTTCTGCCATATATGACCAGATAACAACTCTTATCCTAAATTTTGCACTTAGTTTTAAAAACATTCTTCCTTTGTTCAGGTTCTTCGACTATCTTTTAGGTTCTTCAACTATATTTGACTTAGGATTAATTAACACTCTTCTAAACATCAATTTTTCTCCTTTCTCCTGTTAAAGTACTTCTACATTGTTTCCAACAATCACTGCCTCATCTGCCCATGTAAGCTGCATTCTAGCCTCATTTATTCTCCTTGTATTCTGCTTCTATGTGAATTTTGACTCCTTGTGACCTTGTATTCGACATCTGTAATAGGTGATCACATACTTATTTATACCAAATCCTATGGCTCTCCCAATGCCACTTCCTCCACTTTTATTATGGTTGTTGGTTGCTTTATCCCCCTTTTCATTGCTTCTAGCAACACTTTCTTTGCCCCTACCTCTAGGTCCTTTTCCACATAACTTTTTCCTCAACCTTCTACCTATATTTTATTCCACCTTCAAAGAAAATTGATAGGATTCATCTACATCACAAAATTAATGTGTACACATCTCATCATGAATATAATATTTCAACCCATTAACGTATCTCGCCACTCTTTGATATTCTGGTTCCTTTATCCCTGATCTGAGTGACAGTTTAAAAAATTTCTTAGTATATTCATATACAAATGTGTCTTTCTTCCTTAATATTTGCACCTATTTACACATATTCTACTAGTAAACGATAGGTAGTAATTTCTCCCTTATTTTACTCACCATATTCCTCCAGGTTCTAATCTTGTCCTATCAATTGTCTACCCTATCCTTCTGTAACATATCCCACCAAAGTGCAAGATGACCCTTTGGTTTTTTCATGGCGAATTGAACCCAATTGGGATCCTGAACATTTTCAAACTCAAAATATCTTTTGAACTCTTCTATAGATTCAATGAGAGTCTCAACATTAAAACTACCATCATAACATGAAACTTCCACCCTTGCATTGCCTCTATCTTTCAGAAAAGATATCAAACATTTCATTGGGTCTATTTCCTCAACATTTCTCTCTTCTTCAGGATCATCTTCTGACTTTGAATGTGTTTCATCATCTCCAAGCCTTCTATTTTCCATTTCTTCTATCCTCCTTCACAATTCCTCTAATTCTCGGTTCCTCTATAACAAAACCTTCCATACTCAACATAATGTAAGCGAGTACAATTAGTAGTGTGTATTTTTTTTTTATATACAATAGATTAAGGCATGTGTAATTACGACAATTACAAAATTGATTTCCTCTAAGGTTCAAGATAATAACTTGTCAGAATTCGACTGTAAAATAAATCACATTGTACGAATTCAACATTCAACATAAATCATCAAAGAATTTAAGATTTGACAAATAAGGGTCACTTTCAAATAACGATTATGCCACTCTAGTTCACTTGACTAGTTATAATATTTTGTAGCTACAATTATTATTTTCAATGATTTAATTCAATATTACAATTTATATGATCATCATGATCATAATATTCTATGAATTTAGCAACCCTACATACACTGTGATATTCATAAAATCACAATCCATATCAAGTCAATATTTATTGGAATTTATCATATAATACCTTTGCATATTTCAATGTTAAATAAATCAAGAACTTATAAAATCTCATATTAATTCAAGAAATTTATCCACTAACTAAAAAGTAAGAGGTACTTCTAATAAGGTTAAATACTCTACTTTTTATCAATTAATCAATTATTACAATAATTATGTACAAATATGTATTCCTTAATATTCTTATATTACCTCACTATATCTCAATATAATTACACTTAATTTTTATAGTTCCTTAGATTGCTATATATATATATAGCAATTTACCAATTTACCAAAGTATGCACACTAGAGCGGAAAGGACCAATAATATTAGACCAATAATATTAATATCGACTCTTACACTTGAGATCAGTGTTTTTCGTTTGCTAACTCAGGATCCCGTAGGCAAGAGAAGCAAAGAGGATACACACTGCTCGACTCGGACTTAGACCTCTCTCAAGACTCTCCCAATTTTCGAATGGATGAAATGAGAGCTAAGGGTCTTTATTTATACTACTCATAGCAAGTTCCCGGTGAACTACTACGAGCAACTGCCAGTAACTAAGATTCTCTGAAAACTCTAGATGGGGTAGCTGTGGACTACAACTATTATCTCATCCCTTGGAGGCTCGGCCATATGGGGACCCATCATAGCTTTTACGGATAACATGACTAAAGCTATTATTTTAGTTACTTTAGTACTATGACATGGACTAAAGTAAATATTCTTACACTGTGGTGTTCACGGAACCCACGGACCGTCGGGACACCACTGTCGGCACGATAGACATGAATTATTACAAACTTTATTCAGATGGAAGACAAGCTGTATTTACAATAGTGAACTGCTGGGTCCATCATGCTTCTAACATATTTTGAATATTATACTCAACAACTAAGTCAAAAGAGTAATCACTGTTATATTCATGACTGGATGGTGGTGAACTGTGATCTGACGAAAAAAGGAGGAAGCCCACTGAAAGATTTGTAGAATGGCGACCCTTGCATTGCTGGAATAAGTTCATTATCTGGCACACAAGTATTACCATAATAGGTACTGGTAATCTTGTAGCAAGGAGGTGTAGAAGGATCTGTAGAAACACAACGAAGAGTACTGCTCATGTAAGATAAACTGAATACAAACCATGCTTCATGTTGAGCAGCTTCACATACTTCTACATGAAACCAAATTTTAAAGGCTTCTTGATCTGTTTGATTGAAGAAGTCTGCATCTCGGGGACAATAGTTCCAAAATAGAAGATACAACCATCCTGACCAAGAATAATAATGATGTTTAAACAAATCACATTCAAATGTAAGCCATACACAACCATCATACTTAATCTGATGAAGTATAGAACAATAATCCAGATAAGTTAGATATGGAGTATAGAGGCTTATATAAACTTGTCCTTGATGAGGACCACCAGTCATTATTCCTCTGAAAAAATCTCTTTGTTCTCTGAAGTAGCTGCTGAAGGATTCAAAACCACTTGTTTTATCAACCCATAATTCTAGTATCCGTAAACTGGCTGGACTATTCTTTATACAACAAGCTAAGCAGTCAAAACACAAACAGTATTCACATTCTGTACAAACCAGGATCCATTTGAATCTAGGTGGTGCTTCCCTAGAGATAACATTCAGGGAGGATGAATCCATCTTATACTTTTATCTTGTTCTATAGTAGGAGAGGCTTCCCGAGTTAACAGGTCTACAATACAATTTTCTTTCCTTGGTTTATATTCAATATCAAAATCATATCCTTCTAACTAGAGACTCCATCACAGTACCCTGTTATTGCCCTGTTCCAGCAACTTATGGTTAGTCAACATCCCTTTCATGTGCTTTAAATAAGTTCTAACAATGAAATGAACTGGTTTGAGAAACATTCTATATTTTTTTTATTCCATTTTTAACAGCTAGAATCTCTTTATGAGAAGAGGGATATTTTGACTCTGTTTCGCTGAAACACCCAGAAGTATACAAGCATACTTCTTCCAATTTAGGTCCATTCTTTTGAAGAAGGACTGCTGCCCATGTTTCATGTGAAGCATCTGTTTCTAATATTAATTTCATAGACAGATCTGGAAGATGCAGGCTGGGTAAATGCTGAATCTTTTGTTTGATGATTTGGACAGCTTGTGTCATTTTATAATTCCAGGGTAAAGACTTACTTAGTATTTTCTGTAGAATTCTAACATCGTTTGCTTGATTTTCATAAAACTGCCGGATGTAATTCAAACACCCCAGAAATCTCTGTAATTGCTTATTGTCCAAAATTTCATCAGGAAACTCTGCTAGCTTCTTAAGCACATGGTCTTGGAGTTCTACTTCTCCTTGTGAGAGTATCAGTCCAAGATATTCAATTCTTGTTTGTGCCCAACAGAGTTTAGATTTACTGAGAACAAGACCATGCTTATATAACAAATCATAAACTTTCTGCAAATGTTGTACATGTTGTTTTATATCTACAAAGCATATGAGTAAATCATTTATATATACAATGACAAATGGCAAGTGTCTGAAGATATCATCCATCCATTTTTGAAATTCTGAAGGGGCATTCTTCAGACCAAATGGCATTACTTTCCACTGGTATTGACCTTGAGGGACTACAAATGCCGTTTTGTACCTGTCAGCTGGAACAATACCAATCTGCCAAAATCCACTTTTTAAATCAAATTTGCTAAAGACATTACACCTTCCAATCCTGGAGAATAATAGTTCCTTATTGGGCAAAGGAAATCTTAAGGGTAACAAAGCAACATTTAATGCTCTATAATTGATAACCATTCTAGGCTTACCCCTTTTTTGTTCAGAATGCTTATTAACATAAAAAGATGGACATGCCCATGGACTTCTACTAGTCTCTATAAGTTTTCTCTGCAATAAATCTTGGATCTCCTTTTTGCAATACTCTAGCTCTGTAGGAGACATATGGTTTGTAGAGGCATTTTGTGGTTTAGGGATGTAATCTTCTCTGTATGGCAGATTTACAAAATATTGCTCTCTTGTCCAGAAAGCATCAGGATATTCAGAAGTACAATATTTTTCTATTTTCTCTTTTATATCTTTAATCACTTATGATCCATGCATATTTACATTTTTTACAATTTTCTGGATTTTCACAAGACTACGAGCATAATGTTCTAGTGTTTTAGCAGCAGGCTTTTCTATTATTCTGCTTTCAAAAACAATCTTGCTGGGTACTTTTACTGATTTGCCATTTACTGTTAGTTGTAACTCAGAATGACCAACAGTTAGTGGTAAACACTTATTTACAAAGTCTTGAACTAACAGTATATCAGATCCTGTGTCAAAACTATAGAGAGTCACTGGGATTTTCTGATCCTGAATATAGATAGGAAAATCTGGGCAGATGTGATTAATCTTGAGCTCTGTTTTGTTAACAGCTCTGAATGAAAGATTAATAGGCTGCCAATAGTACTCAGGAATAGCTCCATGCTTAGCACATGAGTTCATAGCGCCAATGTCTACTTGAGCATCTAAAGTATACTGTAGGTAACCTGAAACTTTTATCTGTACAGAGATGACAATTCTGTCATCTAGGCCTTTCAACATTTTATTTTCTGAAAATCTAGTCTCTATATCATCTTGGAATATTTCTCTTTCTAATTCTTCATTTCTCTGTTTCTTCATGAATGCCAATTCCTCTCTTTGGAGTTTTAGAGTTTTCCATAATGCTTTGACTAATACTTCTTTTTCTCTGATTTCCTCTTCCAGTAAAATTATTGCATTATCCAAGGTATTATCTTCCTGGAGAGAAATATCATGAATAATTAGAGATTTTCCTTTAGTATCCTTAGAAGAAGGGATACTAGGTGTATTGGATTCAAATTCAGCGTCAGTTGGTGTATATTGGTGGATATTCACCACGTTTGGCTGCTGGAGAGACTGAATTTGGGAATTAAGGTGCTCTAGCTGGGAAGTATATCGGTCATATAAGGAAAATTGACCAGGTGTGAGAACAGAGAGTTTAGAGTGGAGAGTGGCTCTTTGTTGAAGAAGAGAATTAATATCTACAAAAGAAGACATCATTTTAAGATCTAAGAAGTTTAATTCTTCAATTTGGGACGATTCAAAAGAATGATCAGAAAAGGTAGGGGAATCGGGATGTGAAATATCACCCTCATCATCAGAATCTTCAGAAAGTGATAAGTACTCACCATCTGAACAATTAGAGACCATATCCCATTCAGCTGGATCATATCCTGTGGAGAACAGATCCATAATTTTTACTTGGACTTTGGTCTTTGACTGCAGAGGACACTAAGATGCCCAGTGGCCAGGCTTTTTACAAATAAAGCAGTGGGATTGCCTTGACCTATTATTCTGTGGTCTTCTTTTAAAGTAAAACTTTCTTTTAGGCTTAAAAGACCTTTGAGGCTTTGAAAAGGTTTTACTTCTTTTATGACAGCCACAGTCAGATTTTGACCATTTCTTAGGAGTTTTCTTATGATGAGAACATCCAAAACTAGATGTTTCATTAAAGACTCCGCATACTGAAGAACCAAATCCTAAATGCTTTTTCAAGGATTTTTTTGTCTTCTTTCTCATACACTCATTCTGGAGGGCCGTAATAATTTGTTCTTGCAATCTTGCAAGAGACAGATCTTCTATGTCAATTTCTAAGTCTTCTAGTCTTGTTCTGACTAGCTCAGGAACTTTACCAGGCATTGAGGATAAATATTTCCTCAAGTAAGCAGAATTACGAGGATCATGTACCTTGTACAATAGGGATTGCATAGTACAAAAATATTTCTGTAACTGGTTGAGGTGGCATAGTTTTTGGCTCATAAACATATCAGCATAATGACTCATGTTTACCCTTATATCACCATAGAACTCATGAACTACGGCTTTTATCAGTTCATCTATTGGTTTGTCATGCTGAATAATTCTTAGTTTACTATTATCAGAAATTATTTCCCACCAAAAACTCAAATTTCCAGTAAATCCCCATGTTAATCGTAGGGCTAAGTCACTCCATGAAACTTTATCTTTGAATAACAATTTCTGTGTTTTTGCCCATGCATGCCATCCTTGGATCATATTCTCTATCTCAAGTTTACTTTTGCAATCAACATTTGAGACAGGAGCAGTATCAGTATGTTTGATGGAAGTTTGTGGGTGTCCATCTATATCCATAGGGGCTTTCTTTGATCCTGTATACCTAGCATTACACCATTGTTCCCATGCCGAAGTTCTAGAAGAACTTGGTTTAGATTGTTCAGGTTGAGGCTCAGGTTTAGTTTCTCCATCCATTGCTTTAATGGAGAGACATTGGTCAGTAGAAATATGTACAAGAGCTAACTGACTGGCTAAGCTATCCGCTTTAGATTGCTTTATTTGGGTTTCTAGCTCCTTTCATTGTCTCTAGACCAAGGATAATTTTTCATAAGCTAGCTGGCAGATTTCTGCTATCCTTACCATAGTAGGATTTCTTAGACCTGAAGCCAGTTGTTTTAATGTTAGTGCTCTTTTCTCAGAAGGAGGAGAAGAGCTGAAGAATGAAAATGATGCATCATTAATAGGAATCAAAACAGGGGAAGCAGGTTGAGATTCTTCTTGATAAGAAACTTTCATATTCTCAACTGCTTTCTCTATTATTTCTAACTTCTCAAGAATAATATTCAGTTGTGTTTTCAGATCTTCTTGATTTTGAGTGATATGATCAAGTTCTGAATGTAACCCATTCATATGACCTTTTGTCTTTATCACATCTTGGGCTATATCATCGATATTCTGGGCTAAACACACAGACTGGTAATTTGCATAGTTTTGCATTATAATAATGTCTTGAGAAGGTTCTGCATCAGACTTTTTGTATTGGATAAAATCTAGATCTGCTACCAAATTATTTTGAAACTTTGGGTTATGATTGTCTGGTCCCAAATGTCGATATGGAAGCTCAGTCCTTTTCTCTTTACCACTTCTTGGTAGAGGATAATCCATCATTTTGATAGAGGGGACTGCCAGATCTAGGTAGGCAGAACAATCAGGATGTTGGCCATAATGCTCAACTTTGTTCTAGTATGTTTCAAAATTCTTAGGAAGTGAAGGAGCAGATGTTATATTTTCTTGAGGAGAAAGTTCTTGGGCAGGATAGTTTCTTTTGCAGTAATAACAGTCCTTTGAACCTTTCTGATGCTTTAACAGATGATCATCAAATTTGGATCTTCCTGCAATGGGTTTATATACAGGTGTTCTAGAAGGAGAATGTACAGGAGAATGTCTGGCAGAAGCTGATCTTGAACTACTTGCAGATAAAGATGAGAATTGTCGATCAAGGTCTTGGATTCTCTGACTCTGGGACCTTCCTATCTTTAATACAGGTTTTCCAGAAGAGCTCATAGATACTACCATTTCTTGAGGCATAGGAGGTTTGAGATGAGCAGAGGTTGGTTCATATTCTGCAGACCATTCTTCAATTTTTGTAAGTTGACAGAAACCAAGTGAAAGAGGGGAAACGTTTCCTGGACCAACCACCACGCTTTCAGAAGTAGCGCGTTGTAGCAGCTTAGGATTAAGGGCAGGCATAGTCGTGGAAACGAAACGAAGACAGATAGAGGAATGAAGTTGTGCTATCTTAGATCCTTCCGCCATATCAAAACCAACAAATTGTAGATAGGCTTGTAAAAGGGAATTGATATACAGATCTCTAAGTGAAACTTGAAAGTGAGGCAATGCTGAAGACTAGACAGGGCCATTATGAAGAGGGGCTTGAAAACCAGAAATTAATGCATCCTGAAATACATTGTGACATGAGTCAATGATGCAGGTGAGTACATTAGTATTTAAGCCAGGGCGGACCAGAGGGTTAATGCCGAACTGGATAAGGCCTATATGGATGTACTCATAACCATGTTTGAGACCCCAATCTATATCAGCTTGCTGTATCAATGGAATCTGGTATTTAGATTGTCCGAGAGAGATAGGGATATTAACAAAACAATAACGGATCAAGGTAGTGGCCTTAAACTGAAAAATAGAAATATCATATATATCTGAAGCCGAAACCTCAGGCATTTTCCAATTTGGATCTGGTTCATACTCTTGGGCTAACAGACGCACATTATACAGAGCTTTATCATTGGATTGACTTAACAACTTCTTATACCATTTAGTAGGCTTGTATGTAGCGAGAGAGGAAAGATCATGAGATGAGGAATCTTTAGGTGCAGCCATTATGATCTACTGCTACTTTTGACAAAGTCCTTCAAATGTTGCAGGTAAGCAAAAAGATAGAAGGTAAGTTCAATTTACAATGAGTCTAAGACACTGGCAACAACAAATGCCTATTCTGCGGCACAAAATTGCTGAAAAAGAATGCTTACGTATCCTGCGACGATCACCTTTAGCTGAACACTTCTTTTATCCAAACTTTGCACGTCTCACAACTAGACTTTTCAAACACAAGGCTCGATCATAAACACAGAACTTCAAAATTCCTTTGTATTAAATTCCTCTCAATTACAAATTCATGCAGGAGGCATGATATTACATACTATCGAGATCTATTTGCACAGAAAAGCAGGGCATTCAAACTTGTATCCTTTAGAAGGATTATAGCCAGGCTGCTGGCACACTGCTCAGGCAAATACTATCTCTGACAAACATACAAGGCTCTGATACCAATTTACCAAAGTACGCACACCAGAGCGGACATGACCAATAATATATATATATATATATATATATATATATATATATATATATATATATATAATTTTCATAAGTTTTTGTTTTCTTTTAAATTGCTTTTTATAAATGAATGAAGGGAAATATAGAATTTTCACACCAAATAATTCGTCCAACAATTTAAGGGTAGATTAATCATGATATGAGTATACTCTAACCTAAGTATTATATGTATACATTAACTTAGAAACGACATCCCTTGAAATAAGATGACTTGTAGAAGGTATGATATATCTCTTTATCACATGAGATATTATATTAATTTTGACAATTATTTAACATTACCATCTCCCACGATAATCTATGGAGTGAAACAATAACATCCTATCTATCATTTCTTAATATCATCTCTTCCTTAAACTATTTCATTTAACAATTAAAATCGGACTATCATTTAATTCTTAAATAGTAATCATTGACGAGCTACAACATTTGACCATCCGGAAACTAAGGAATATTCTTTTGTATCATTTTGAATTTTAAAACTTGACCATTATCAATCGCCGAGCAAGATGACAGTCTGAACAAATATCGTACTATTTTCGCTTCTTTAACAGTATCAAAAAAATATAAACATGATTATTATTAAGTTTAAAGGTACTGTTATGGCTACAAAATTTCACAATCATTACAATTTAAGGAATGAACTCTTTGCGGTTTAAAAAAAAAATCAAGGATACAATGTCTAAGAGATGGAAATAATTTTAACAAGAAACGAAGTCGGCATTGCAAAAACAACTGGGTTTAATTTTGGTTGAGACCTCTCAAAGTTTAAGAAGCTAAAGTATAATTGTAATACTAGAGTTAAGATCTAAACCCATATTTTGAATCCAAGTGCAGTAGCAGGCTTAACAACCAGACAACGCTACAAGAATTGGAATATTAACGATTAATATAGAAATGTCTTTCCAATAAACTCAAATGACTATCAATTAAATTCATAAAATCGATAAAACTAACTTTAAAATTTAAACAAACAAACTACGCAGCATTAGATTTAGAACTATAACAATACTCTCAATGGAAATTTGCC